>JAJIZL010022568.1:0-16804 GCA_023969395.1 Amblyomma maculatum | reverse complement strand
GTGTGTGTGTGTGTGTGTGTGTGTGTGTGTGTGTGTGAAGCAAGCACTGACGTATAGATCACGTGCTTCAACGTAACTCGCGTGATAAAGCGGCTCATTTCAGCCTGCTTCAAAATGAATAGCGAACTTGCTCGTTCTCGGTAGATAGCGGAGACTAAGATACGCCGCGCGAAGCAGCCTACAATTAGACAGCGGCAACGTCATCCACGTCTACCGTCTACCAAGATAAACTAAGGCAGAGTAGTGCTTCTGCAGGTTGTACTAGGTTTAGCCACGTTAATTATGGGCAAGGTTTCTAACAATACTTTCGGGAAAAGAGTGCTTTTCCCACCACACTACTACCTTGATCCATATATGCTGTGCTTGTCATAAGAGGGCAAACGTGGGCCGAGTTCTTGGTGCCTTATATTGGGAATGAGACAAGAGAAATAAAGTCAGAAAAATTTGCAAACTAACATTGTAACATGCTAAAGTTCCGAAGTGAAGAGAAGGAGAAATATTTGGAAGAAAAGAGGAAGAAACGAAATCTGATGAGTCTCGGACTCTCGGTTTCACCAGCTGAGGAAAGAAAGCCGTGCTACGTACTCAGTACGCAACAGTTTGGTGGAGCGTGCGGGCTATCCCAATACGGATCCCTCTGACCTTCAACGCAGCCGCCAACTCGCTGACGTACCTCCGCTGCCTTGAATATGGCTCAATAAGACAACGCCCAGCGAACACCACTAACAGTGAGCAACTGGCAGCATCAGTGCCAGTCCCGGACCTATACTGGGAAAGCTAAGACATCGATGAGTGGCTCACACATTACGAGCGGGTGAGCCGGTACATTGGATGGGACTCCACTATGCAATTAGGTAATGTTGTATTCTTTCTGGAGTTCACCGCACTAATCTGGTTCGACAACCATGAAAACACAGTGACTAGCTGGGACCGTTTCACGGAAGAAATAAGGAAGAGCTTCGGAGATGGAGCTACCAAGAAGAAACGCTCAGAGCAAACGTTGCTCCGGCGAGCCCAAGTACCTGGTGAGACTTGCATTACATACATAGAGGAAATTTTGTGATTTTGCAAAATGGCGAACCTGCGAATGTCTGAAGAAGATAAAGTTGGGCATTTGCTGAAATTCATCGCTTAGTATGTATATACATTACTGATCAGCAAATATCATTTTAACTCTACCGCTGACGTGATCCCGTATACTGCCGCACTTTAAGCTTTGTTGTATCGCCCCTAAATTTGGCCGACTGGTCAATGTCACTTCCGTAGCAAATGTAGATGTTGGCGCTCCAGAGTCAATGGCTCTCCCGGGGTGAAGACCAGTATGAAGCCAGAGCCCGTGACCCCATCTCTCCTTCTTCCACTGCACCCAACTTCGACAACCACCTACAGTATAGCACTCTCACTTCCCAGCAGCTCTTGGGACGAAGGACCAACGGCACATGTGGAGTCGTTCGCCAGCAACACAGACCTGAATACGATTACAGCCTTGACCAAGGTTGTACGCACTTTACCGCTGACCGGTGGCGCCCGCCACCTGTGTGCTACACCTGTGTAATGACCGGACATATATCTCGCTACTGCTGACGACGGGGATGCCACCGTGAGACTACCTCCCTGGCCAATGCTTTTCATCGACCCTACACTAAAATTAATCGCCCAGCGCCTTCATCGGCTTGGGATGGCTACAACTACAACCCAGCACAGTTGCGCAACGCCTCGCCAGCTTCTGACCGCAGTATAACGTCACTACCGCAATGACAGCGACGCTCACTATCTACTCAGCCCCGTTCTCCATTTCCGGGAAACTAGGCGGCGCGGCCGATGGATGTGAGGCCGCCGGAGAGCCAGACTTGTCAATACACCTGCCTGTGTTTATGTCGAAGAACAGACTTGAAGTACTCATTGATGGCATTAGCACTATGGCGTTGGTGGATACTGGGGCAACCGTGTCTGTTATGAGCTTAGCTTTCAAGAATCGTCTGGGACGCAAAGCGTGAATCAAGTGGTCGTGCTTCGTATAGTGTTGGCGGTGAATCTTTGGTGCCACTTGCTGTGTGTGCTGTGCGAACGTTGTTATTCATGGTCAAGCATTTCAATCAGAATTCACAGTGTTGTCTCGTTCTACACATGCCGTAATTCTTGGCATATACTTCTAGGAACAGAGTCGTGCAACTTTAGATTGCCGAACTGGTCAAATTTCATTAAATAGTCCGTCTAAAAACAAGTCTGCACTTTTAATCAATGTCCCGAGGTGGGTTTCGGAGGGTTTCGGAGAACCAACGTTTCCCACACATGGATTATTGAACTGAGCAGGGGGAACGTGGAATGCTCCAAGTGTCCATTTAACGTACCGGGCTTATCGCTGACGACGTCACGCAACTAAGTACGGTTGGAGTGAACTTGGAGGTTATCGAAGAACGTTAAAGTACCTTTTTGTTTGTTTCGTTTAAACAAGTAACCTTTGATGCGTCATTTGGTCCCATGAAGCCCCAGGTGCACCAGCTCCAGCATAGTCATTAGGAGTGTACAGTAGAGTATCGAGAGCGCGCTGCTCCCAACAATCCTCCGACGTCGGACAGCTTCTGTCAGTTCTGAGTGTGCTTGCACAGCAGACAGCGAACTCGGGTGAGAAAGGAAGGCAGGAACAGATGGGGTCAATGCGCTCCGGTCGTAATTCAGGGGCTCTACGACCCGACTGCTAATGAATCGCACGGCTGATGTCCTTCGCAAGCACAATCTTCACGGCGCCTCGGAGCTCTCCCGAACACACTCTCGCCTTCAGGACGCCAGTATGTTACCGGCGGTTGCCTGTCGTCAGCGCTGGCCCCTCCCCTCCAGTCTCTGCGGTCCTGATCGACGGAACGCAGGAGATTGTCGCCCTCAAAACTCGAATCTGCACTGGAGCCGAGTTAAAGTGCCTCGCTCATATGTAACAAGACAGGCTGAGACGATAGCCGCGAGGACGAAATGAAATGATGAGCATAAAGGGCGGTGAAAATGGACCGTAGATGATATGTTATTGTGGGACTCCAGTTCATTTAACAACAAGATAGGTTTTATTCTCTAAGAGAAATGTCGAAAGGGGTTAAGGAATTCCACGGAAAGAGAAAACGCGAAAGGAAAGGTGCATGGTAAACTGGTTCCTGCATGTGCCATTTGGCAAGGGCACGACAACAATTTACCAAGTCTCTGTAGCTCCAGGTTTTCACCCATTCAGGAGGTGGAATTATAAAAACAACAAGAAAGTAAGCTACTAATTTCAGCTATGCTGATGGCGAACTGATAGTACGCCCTTGCCATTTTTGTTAAGTGTAGGTTTTAACCACAAGACAGGCAGAGAGGGTGAACTAGGTTTACAAAGGAAGAGAAAAATTTGGAGGACGCTTAAGCTTCGCCTTCAAGAGTGGAACGCGATAGCGTTATTGCACCTCGTTCGCACCGCCCACTAATTCGCTCGGTATGCTCTTGAGTCACACAAAGACATAGTTTTCATACTCAACACTTCTAAGTGCACTGTACAACTTTTTTCTAATTATTTGTTCAAACAAGTGCTTCTCACAATCTACATGAGCGAAGATAGTGATCTAAATAAAGGAAAGACGCTTGATTCTATAATCCGCGAGGGTGCACGGCGAAACGTCAGGGGCGAGTGGCGCGCCCCGTGTCGGGGCAGCGCCGCACATTGCGAGGAGGGGTTCTTCTGTGTTTGCCGCAAGATGGCTCTGCATGTACGCAGTGCGAAGAAGAAATGTAGCGGAAACGTACTTCGCTACTCGTGTAACTGCGACTTCTGTAAGTAACATGCTCATAATTACCGATATCCACCGCAGTATAACGTTCTACGGCACGTTTCTAAGGCAACACCGCATTCACTAGAAGCGCTTTTGTACCACTTTCAAACATCGAACTCGTGGCTGAAAGCGGTACATCGAACTCGTGGCTGAGGTGGTGCTAGCGCGGTAGCGGCGCGGGCAGCGTTTCACGATGCTCTCCGCTACAAAGGTTCAATCGGCCTCAGGCCGAGGTACTGCTCAGGTTAATGCCAGCAGTAATGATTACCGTGTTGTCCTTCCCCGTTTCCCAACTGGTAAGCTTGTCGTCGATTCTGTTTTTCTGCATGCTGAGCTCGCCGGTCGCCCCTACCGTGCCCAAGACTTCAGAGACGCCCTTCGGAACGTGGTGGATTTGGAAGAAATAAGCTCTATCGGGCAATTTCAAATGTCGCATGTCTGGATGGTTACATGTAAATCGGCGCACTCTAAAGCAAAACTAGTCTCATGTGGAGATTTATTATTTAAGAACCGTCGCTGTGTTGTTGTGGATCCAGAACCGAAGGAGATAAAGGCGAAACTTCTCTGGCTGCCTGAACGCTTGGATGACTCCTTTATTTGTGAAGCACTACAAGCTTATGGCAAAGTCACCTCGATTTCGAGGGAAAACTGGAAAGTTGCCGATATGGAACAGATGAAGACGCTCAGCCGAGATGTGACTTTGACTCTTGCCGAAGGGGTTAGCGTTGGTGACGTTCCACATCAGCTAACTGTGTGTGGAGTGCAGAGCCTCGTTTTGATACCTGGCCGACCACCTCTCTGTCTCCGCTGCAACCGTGTAGGACACATTCGTCGGCACTGCCGTACGCCGCGTTGCGAAGATTGCCGGCGTTTCGGCCACACAGCAGAGGAGTGTGTGGTTACATACGCGGACAAGCTTCGGCACCGAGTACGGCCTCCTGACGAAGCATTACGGGAGCACATCATGGACGCGTCTGAGATAATTGATGCGTCTGGCGACCTTCCTGTCGGCGTTGTGGCCGAGTCCTCAAGTGCTACTCCACAGAATACTGAGGAACAAAATACTGCTCATGCGTCCGAGGGTAATGAGAACAACTCAGCGTCTCAGGCCTTGGACGAGATGTCGTGTCAAGCTTCGGACAAGGAGCCAACCGCAGACGATCCACCAATCGTTCCCGAACACCCAGCGGATGTCACCGCGGATATTGTGACCCCTGTGGCCGTTGCTGTGCAACAATGTCCAGACCAGAGCCAAGTTCCTGTGGCTGACGGGCTCGCGGCTGCCGACGAGCCGGTCTTGAAACGCCGTGCATCATGTGCCTCCGAGTCCAGTGAGGAGGACGATCAAGCTGTCAACAAGCATCGTCGTCGCGGTCGAGCGTCGAAGCACAAAGGGAAGTGCCGGCGTTCGCGGTCGAGGAGGCCTGGCGGTGGTTCGGAGGCGGATTCGCCGTCTTCCGAGAGGCAAATGGAATTGTAGACAAAACTATGTGCTGTCACCATGGCGGTCTCTGAAGAGATAGTGCTTGCAACTCTCAATGTACGGGGTCTTAGGTCTCGCCAGAGACAGATGCAACTTCGCCGACTTTTGCACAGCAGGCGTCTAGATATTGTGGCAGTCCAAGAGACGAAGATAGAGAGAGAGGAGGAAACCGAGAGGGCGTTACAGCCCTTTTTGGCAGATTTTAATGTCATTGTTGCGCATGCTGTGGGCTCGTCGGCAGGTTGTTTTCTGTTTCTACGAAAGACGCTGCCTTGTACTGGCCTAACTTATAATATCGACGCCGAGGGTCGGTTGATATGTTGCGATCTTCTACTCTTTAGGAAGCCATGGCGGATAATTAATGTTTATGCTTTTAATACTGTGACACAGCGCATAAGTTTTTTTGAACACATAGCCAGCTTACTTGACTGTGACCGACATCTTGTGCTAATGGGTGACTTCAACTGTGTTTGCAACCCCATAGATCGTTCTAGTCCAGACGCACGCAGTGACAGGAGTGGGGAACTTTTGTTCCGTGTTACAGAAGATGCGGGACTGGTTGATACAGGGGCATCCTGCCGTGCTTTTAGATCATTCACCCACATTCAAGGGCATTCTCACGCTCGTCTAGACCGGATCTATGCATCTTGTACATTAGTTTCCCGCTGGCTTGTTTGCGAAACTATACCGGTTTCGTTTTCTGATCATAGCATGGTAGTAGCCCGGCTCGGCGGCAATCACCATTCAAAGTTTAGGCCGCAGTGGGAACTTTGGAAGTTAAACTCATTGCTGGTAAATGATCAAGAATTTATCATTCGTGTGCGCTCACAGCTCCAATCATGTTTTTCCAGAAATCTACCATTGTTCGCCGCTTGGGAAATGTTCAAGCAGGAAGTACGTGCGATAGCAATTGAACTTGGCTCAATTAAATCTTTCTACAGAAAACCGGAGAAGGGGTAGGCAGCGAACGCGATGGTTAGATGGCATCCTCGAGGCACTGCAGATGAAGTTATGTGATGTTAGGAAGATAGTGAGAGACCGGAAAGCGTGGCGTGACATGGTCAATAGGGTCACGAAGAGTCGGACACGACTGAACGACTGAACTGAACTGAACAGAAAACATCAGGAGGAGACACTTAACAAAAACTTGTGTAACCTGTATGAGCTAGAATGTGAATCCCCTGGATCATATACGGACGAAATTGCTAGTGTCAAAAGTCAGTTACAAAGGCATGATGCGGAACGATACAGGGGTGCCTTAATTCGATCTCGTGTCAAGCGTGCTTTGCACTGCGAACGCCCGACGCGGCAAGCTTTGCTTGATGAACGTCATCATGCGACTGCAAAGCTGATTCCGGGAATTATGCGTAATGGCACATTGGTTACGAGTACGAATGAGGTTACGTCCGCATTCGTGGATTATTACTCGATGTTGTTTAGTGCCACTCCTCCTGTAAGCAATTCTAACATCTCGCGTTTCACATCCCTGGTGAGCCCTTTATCAGAAGATGATTGTTCTGTAATTAGTAGCTCTTTCACGCAGCAAGAGGTAGAAGTGGCAATTGATCAATTACCTCTGTCAAAAACGCCTGGTCCTGATGGCATTTCCTCTGAATTTTACAAAGCTTTTAAAACTGTTCTTGTTCCTATCCTGCTAGATGTCTTCGCGATAAGTTTTGATCTAGAAGCCCTTCCCGAGACTTTTACAAAATGCCACACAGTCCTAATTCCAAAGAGTACAGATGAAAAAAAAATTACGCTCAGTAGAAGGCTATAGACCAATCACACTGGCAAATGTGGATTACAAGATTTTCGCCAAAATTTTATCAAATCGCCTACAGTTCGCAATGTCGGTTCTCATTGGACCTCACCAGACGTGTGGCTTGAGGGGCCGAGCCATACAAAGTAATGTACACATTGCGCACACAGTCCTAGAATCATGCTCCTGCTCTCACGATCAGGTTGCTTTACTTCAGGTCGACCTCGCAAAAGCATTTGATCGAGTTTGTCATTCTTTCCTGTTTTTTCTTCTGGAACGAGCGAACGTTGGTTCTGTAGTACTGAAGGGGGTGCAACTTTGCTATAGAAATTGTTCGACTCGCCTAATTGTAAATGGCCACCTATCAAACCCCATACCAATCAACTCTTCTGTGAAGCAAGGCTGTCCGATGTCTCCACTGCTTTTTGCTCTTTACTTGGAACCACTTTGTCAGAGTGTTTTACATAACAGTAGTATCCATGGCTTCCCTCTCCTTGGAAATGAGGTTAAAGTGCTTGCATATGCGGATGATCTTGCGTTTTTCTGCACTGACAAACCAAGCATAGAAAAAGTTATATCCAGCATAGAAGAATTTGGCGCTGTTTCTGGTGCTCAGATGAATCACTCCAAGAGTTCCGGCTTTTGGTTTGGTTCGTGGGGCTCAGCACCACCCCTATATGCAGGAATTGAATGGTCATGTGTGCCACCTAAATATCTAGGCGTTCCACTGCATGCATTTAAGTCAAGTTCAAATTACTGGAAAGAGCGCGTTCCAGTAGTCCAGCGTTATGCTAATACATTTGTCCTCTATCGGCTTTCAATATTCGGTCGGGCGCAGGCCTGCAACATGTTTTTGGCGACAAAACTCTATTATGTGCTTCAGGTCCTCCACTGCGCTAGGCATTACATCCAGCGCTTTCACCGAATATTTGCGACGTTTATTTGGTCATCCAATTTTGAACCGATTCGGCGTGATAACCTATTCAGACCTGTTTGTGCAGGGGGGCTCGGCTTAGTGCATCTGTATGTAAGGCAGTTAGTTGCCCGTTTCTTCTTTTTTCATGATTGTTCACATCCGATTATTAGAGCATTTCTACAAGTTAATTTCATGAATCTGCTTCCCGACTTAGTGGTTTCTTCAGATTTTACTGATCGCCCGCAGTTACTAGGATTTATGCAGGAAGTTTATACTTCGGTGAGGTTTTTGACAGTACGATTCTCGAATGAGTACTTATATTCTGTTTCGCGCAAGATACTATACAAGGATTTGGTAGCAATGCTTTTTCCGCCACCACTGTATCGTTCTTTATACTTTGGCTTTAAGGGTCATGATGTGTTAAAAAGGGTGCGCAAAATGCAGATTTCTCCTTGCACGAAAACATTTTTCTTTAAATTACACACCGAAGCTCTACCTGTTAACACATGGCTCCATAGAAAAAATATTTTTGTATCTTCTGTAAACTGCCGTCTGTGTGATGTGCCCGAAACTATTGAGCACTGTTTCATTAATTGCAAAGACGCAATTCTTTTTTGGGATGTGCTGCAAAGAACTCTAAAGAAAGACTTTGTTCTAAATTCGTACAGTGTGCGGTATCTTGCTGTTACACAATCTGATTACGAACCATATGACATGTTTTTTCTTATTGGACTTCATAGTTTGTGGAAGACACGCATGTCGGATCGCAACGCTGAACCTGTTGTTCCACCTAGACTCCATTTTAGCAGAATGATGTTGCAACTGAAGGACACTTATGATGAAAATGACTTTCAACCCGATTGGTTTCCGCTGGTGACACGGTGCTTATTTTTGCCTGTCTTTTAAAAAGTTGTCTTCTGTTGTGCATCTCAACAACAGCTGAATGAATTGTAAATAGTCTGTGTACATAACCTTTTTTGTATAATAAATACCATGTGAGAAAAAAAAAAAAAAAGAACTCGTGGCTGAGTGGCAGCGTCTCCGTCTCACACTCCGGAGACCCTGGTTCGATTCCCACCCAGTCCATCTTGGAAGTTGCTTTTTATTTATGAAGTGCATGCCGGGATTTATCGCTCACGGCCAACGCCGACGACACCGGCTTTTCTGCGACACGAGCTCCTTAACGCTACCGCGTTAAAACTTGTCGCCGCATCCACTGGAAGTCCGATTAAGAATGATCGCCGCACTCGTCGGTGCTAGATTGAGAAACGGCTTCAAAATTTCAAGATTAGGCGCCAGAATAGATCACGGAGTCCTCAGCGCTTGATCACGATTACTCCAGAACTCTGGCAGTGTCTCCAGAATAAGTAAAATGGCAATGCTGCGGGCAACCACAAATAATGTAATGAAATAGCTAGAAGAAAAGAAGCTCCACTTAGCGCCCGCCTCTCCCCGCCAATATCACTGCAAGCTATAAATTTCATTTTCCGCAAGCTTATTTTAGCCCGACCGGCTCATTATGCAGAAGAAACTGCACCCGGCCCTATCATGTAGCAGAAAAAGTACCCTGTGCAACTCTAACTGTAGACTAAGTTACCTATGGTGTTTGCAAGGCATGATGAAAAGAAAGGAGTACGTCTTTAAATGGGTTTTTAGGAGCCAATGTGCTATTACACCACAACTTCCTACCACCGGCGCCGAGAGCAATACCCCGTGTGGAGCAATTTCTCCCCTGGCTGCGATGTCTTCCAGGCCCTCGGTAATAATCTTCGCTTTAACATTGAGGACATAATATTTCTGTGAAACGTGAACAAGGTAAGTAAAATACAAACTGAAAGGAATAATGACTATAGTCATTCAAGGGCCCTCGTATACGAGTGCCCTTGTCGCTGATCACACAGGGACCTACCCCACATACATGGTAGTGGAAAACGCGCTTCATGAGCACGCTTGCTCACGCAAAATGATTGCCACGTTACCTTTCATTTTTACCTATTGACTTCATCTCGAATGCAAGCATACATGTCAGCTCTCGGACATTGAACGCCTTTAGTAGCAAAGTAGAATTGGAAATGTTCGAAGTCTCACACGGCATAATTCATTATTTGGGAAGAAATGGCCACGCTTCCTTGTGGCAATAGGTTTACTGTTGATTTGGGGTACACCTGGAGGCAGTGACGTCTCTGTTGGGCACAACCGGAGAAACCTGTGGCGCCGGTGGCATCTCGATGAGAAAACTCGGACTGGTCGAAAAGGTCTGGCTTGGTGAACAGGGTTTAAAGTTCCAAAGCAAGCCATACCATGAGGGACTTCACTGGGAGGCCTCTAGAAAATCGCGACCGTGGCCTCTTTAATGCGCGCATTGACATAGCGCAACACACAGGTGCCACGCTTTTCGCCTCCATCGAAAAGCTGCTGCCGCGACCGGAATTTGATCCCGCGCCTTTGGGTCCAGCCCTCGTGTGGCCTATACGCTAAGCTGCTGCTGTGGAGCTTAATGGGAGAAAATGTTTGACGTAAGACGTTTGGTAGCAAAAGCGAATAATTTCCCCTTGAAATATATTTACTGAGAGTGAAGTGGCATTCGAACCCGCTACCTTTGCATCCCGAGTCAGACACGCTATCCCTAACGCCACGCATGTAGGCACGTTCGCATGGCATGGTTCGCACAGCATGTCGTGCGGCCTTACATATAATGTAGCAGCTTGTGAGTATATGCTAATGAGTATGGATGATATTTCCCTGGCAATTAATAATGAAAGAAGTAGGAACCATCTAAGAAGCTTGCTCGAAATCAACAAATTGCGGGAGATTCGAACCAATAACTGATTTACTATTAGTATGCTTGAGACATATTGGAGAAATATGGAAGAGGCCTTCGCCTTGCAGTGGGTATAGTCAGGCTGATGATGATGATGCTTGAGACTGCCATCTTGTAGACATGCAGCAAAATACGACATGTCGAGCGTGGCTGCCGTCTTGATCAGCTCCGGCAGCGCACCGTTGCCCCGGCCGTCCCATTCGCCGCGCACATGGCCGCTCAGCCCAGCAGAGAAGCGCAATCTTGCTACCTCCATAGCACGCCGTGAGGTGGCGGTCTTAGTCCATGGCGAGTAAAATGGCTAGTGGTGCTCGCCTGGCCTTACTGGCTGTGACCTAAGTCGCGACATCATCCCTGTCGGCACGTTTTCACGCACAACAATCGTGAATGCACTGTGAATTTAATTCATCTCCTTCCTCTAGCTACGAAGATTTTGATATACATTGTTAAAACGTTATGGACTGCTTTTGCATGCAGATTTAGTGGTCGTTTGGAAGTCGATTGGGGCAGTTTATCGGGTTTCACCACGCTGCCTTTCGTCCAGACTGCATGCCGTCGTGCTGAATGATTTCTTTTTCTGTGCTACAAAAGTTTCGAAGCTGTATGACAATATTCAGGTATGCGGTTTTAGTGTCGTTCAGGTTATTTTGAAACAACTGGACAGTTACTTCAAAACGAAATTCTCCTCCGCTCGAAAAAAATAATTCCAGAAAGCCCTCGTGCGTTGTTTATACGCCAATATGCTAGTCAGAAGTTCTGAGCTCTGCCTTTTTTGAGTTTTGAAGCGAGAATTTTATCCTCGGCTTTGTTTTGCTATGTTGCATGCATTCCTGGTAGGCGCGAGTAGTTTCGCGTAGTTAATGTTATCCCGCTATCAAGTTATGTACTGTATAATGTAAAGTACATTGGTTCTTTGTCACGCAGCAAACTTATACGCTGCCTTATTTTTCAGATTCTTTTTTGTCGCTGTTACACAAAAAGGATACCTAGAATAAGTTTGGAGAAATTTTGTCCTAATGATGAGAGCTACCAAGCATGGCTGAGGGCGATATTTCGAAAACATTTGTTTTTTTGCCAAATTACAAGTCCTCTAGCAGCAGGTTCAAATAATGGTTTGGGGCGCCTGAAAGAGGATGCTATTCTGCACGCGTTCGCCGGTTATCCAGGCTGTGTTATCCAAGCTTAAGTTTGGCTTGGATTGGTTTGCTGGGTTTAACCGACTCAGGCTATAAGAGACGTCGTAGCGGAGGATGCAGAACATTTGGACCATTTGGCACTTGACGTGCACGTGCACTGACATCGCACGGCACACGGACGTCTCTCCGTTTCGCCTCCATCGAAATGCAGCTGCCGGCGGTCGGGATCGCACACGAGTAGTCGTCGAGAATCTTAATCACTGCGCCACCAGATGTTAAACTTTGCTATAACGTGTGAACAAGTGGATGCAGCTAGCACAGAACCGGGTTAAGTGGAGAAATATGGGAGATGCCTTCGCCCTGCAGTGGGTATAGTCAGGCTGCTGCTGCTGCTGCTGCTGCTGCTGCTGCTGCTGCTGCTGCTGCTGCTGCTGCTGCTGCTGCTGCTGCTGATGATGATGATGATGATAACGTGTGAAAAAGAATCGAATCATCGACAGAAGAAAAAGTGACCGCCGCTGGCTCCACGCGCCGTACATGCGTAGAAGCGCGGCGACGACTCGTCGGGCCGCATCTGACGCCAAATTCCGGGCGCCGATGAGCTTGGATCGACAAGGCCAGTAAAGCTTTCGTTTTTTTTTTTTTTTCTTTTTCTTTTTTTTTTTTGAAAGAAGGAGAGGCTAAATTCGCCTCAGTTTCATTCATGTAAAAGGTCAAACCTTTTTCCGGAGTCCTCCACTACGGCGTCTCTCATAGCCTGAGTCGCTTTGGGACGTTAAACCCCACAAACAAACCAACTAAACCTTATGAATTACAGGCAGTTGTGTACTGCCCAACCCAACATTGGATTCGAACAATGCATTGATTACCATCTACAAGCGCCGAAAGCAAGCATTTATTATGGGCATTTAAGAACAATTTATAATTACACTATTTCTACACAAAAAAATCTAACAAAACTCATTGATCTTTATATACTGTTACGGGGCATGGACGTAATATTTACCAAATATGTGGGGAATGCATGAAAGCCAGGAAAAGTCACAGTAAAGCTTGTCCCAGAACCACTTCTCGCGCATCCACCTCGTTCCTCTCTTTCACATGCACAACGCTGCGGGGCGCAGCGTAATTGGCGTAGCAATACGAACAGTAGTTTCAGGTCCTAAACTAATATATGTACAGCCTCGTTCACTTCTAGCTATAACACGGTCACTACCTTAAAAGCGTCATTGCGTCCTACCCGGCCAAACTATAAAGCTTAGTGACAACTCATGTGAAGCACCACATCCGCGCCCTTCTGTGCTTGTATGACTTATCTTCGATAAGCGCCCGTATCGTATGCAAAGTTGCTTTGAAAGCAGGGACCGTGTTATAGCAAGAAGTGGATGACCTTGTACAAGAATTTCAGAATTAAAGTACACCGCTATGCTGAACTCTTAAATGCAACCATGCACGACTACAGAAATAAAGAAAACCATCTGCTTGTTGTGAAACGAACGCTCTCATGACGACCTGTCTCACCCCGGTCATAAGTCTGCGTCAGAGTTTAAGAAGCAATTTCCTAATTGCATTAGTGAGCTGATTTTAGTATTTCACCGGCTCTAGCGAGCGGTTATTTTCTAGTGCGCGCCACATACAGGCCGCGATAACTGCGCTTTCTTCGTCTCCACATCAGGGAAAGAGATGCTATGGGGTGGTCGTGGCGCTCGTGCTACGGTGCGGAGAGAGAAGTCACAGCGCTTGCTCTAAATTACGCTCTCACCATGCAAATGGGGTCGCCGGAGAAACGCCGCGCCTCATAGCGGAGGCGACATGACGAGAAAGTTGAATCAACAGCTTTAATTGTCACGTGTGTGCTTGGAAGAACGGCGCCAGTGGGAGAGGTCAGTGTAAGGAACAAGGATCGACAATAGGAGGAGCTGTTGTGGGGAGCCATCAAGGCAGTCGCGTCATGGCCCTAAGGTGGAACTTTGGTGTAGCCTGATTTTTAGCCTGCTTTTTCTATGGCTGTCTCTCTCGCTGATTTTTTCCCGTTTAAGTGTCGCAAGTTCTTTTAAGTATCTCGGTCTCGTTTCTCTCTCTTCCGTTCTTTGATCCAACCAGCAGATTGAAGTCTGTTCCCGTTCCTGACACCTTCAAAATTATATCTATTATAGTGAGAACCTTAATCAGATGCACCATGCGTCGCCGAGGAACCAAAACTCGTTGTAGGATATTGAAACTCACAAGCAGAGGAAAACTAATCCAAGTGGAAAGCGAAAAGAGCAAATGTAGAAGAAAGGAACCGAGAAAAAAAAAGAAAAAAAAAAGCGGAAACGAGAAAAGGAAAACAAAGGCGATGAAAACCGCAGCGACGAACAAGAGGGACGGCACGGAAACGGCATTGAGTAATATATAGGGAAGCGAGACCGAAAAAGGCAAAAATAAAAAAAGAAAATAGTGAAGGCACAGTGGAGCGAGAAGGAATATATATTACAGTTCGTGCCAAATATCCTGAGCAACCTGCAACCTAGATCAATCTGATTTTCTTTCCGCTCTCTTTATGTGCCGATATTGGCAACATTGCTGCGTTTTCAGGAAAGTGAGCATTCTGCGCCCGTGTTGAACGTAATATATATATCTATGAGAGGGAAAGCGCCTTACTAATGTGCACTCCTACGTATATATTATGAATATTGTGAGCGCGGTGCCAGAGCCTTCACCTCTTTCACCTGTACATACGCAGCATCATCATCATTCACCGGTGTTCGCAAGGGCACTCGCCGCGTTCCAGATTGTGGCTGGAATAAAGAAGTTTGTTCGAGCGGTGGGTCACAAAGTGGTGGAGGTGCCCTCAGTATCCCAAGCCTCTCACTTTCTAAATGTTTGCTGTTCCCCCTGGAGATCCGTTCCGGCCTTCGCTTGTCCTCACACCCCTTCGGTATGAAGGAGCACGGCGAGGGAAAAGGTCGGGCTTGTTTCTGTAAATTCAAAATATTTATTCTAAATTCTAAATATCTAAGTATTTCTAAATTCAAAATAGCTAAAATATCTAAATATCGATAACTGACGAAGAGCAGCAGAAATTGTCGCTGACACAAAAGATAAAAGGAAACTATTCGTGAAGTCACAGTGATACGTAATGCCTTGAATATGTCGACGCTATTGTCAATGTTCAAGATGTCAGAAATGCATTAACTCTGATCCTTGAGCTCACGCTTTTTCCAGCGAAATATCCCGCAAACACGCCCTGTGTCACAATACATCGCGAATCAAGTAGTGAATATTAGACGGCCTCGAGGATCACGGAAAGCAAATGCATTACCCCACAATCGAGGCAGATCCTGAAGCCAGCGTAGGCGCGAGCTTCGTGCAAAAGGCCCAAGCATATTTTTCTGTGAAGAAACCGCAACGGCCAGTGTGTTTCCACGGAATACAAGGAGGCCATTAGAGGCTCCGCAAATATACACTCCTTTAGCTGCTTCCGTGTTCAGTAATGGTGCCTCCGCAGGAGATCAGGTATCAATAGAAAAAAAAAAAAAAAAAAAAAAAAAAACGTTCCTCTACTCATACCCCCGCCCAAGGGAGTTGCAGAGAGCTTTGAGATGAAAGAAAGGCACAGAGGCATGATAAAAGACGAACACAGGAAAGTGAGTGCCAAAGCTGGGAGGGCATCGCATAGAGCTTGGGCTTCTATTGTGGAATGGCTGAACCGAGAGAAAAACAAATCTTCTTTCCGGCTCGCTCTCATGTAGCCGCATACAGCTGCTGCTTCTGCCTTTCAGCGGTCTCTGCGGTATTCCGCGGTGGCGGTGCCCTATCAAGCCGCACTCTGGTGAACCGGGCTTTCAGCCATATATGTAATACACTGCGGGCTAAAAGTACAAGTACGCACCTCAATGTTCGTCCCCGACCACGCCTCTTACGAAGAAGCTTCCGTGTGCGAGGGCCCGTGGAAGCAGCACATGATGAGTTCGAGAAAGAAGAGGGAAGTCCTCGTTCCTTGGCCGTTGTGCTGCGTATCTTCGCATGGCTAAAGAAAAACGCGTCGGCGTGCGGATTTTCTCCTTTTAGTGCATTCCGTAATGCTCCATGCAGAGAGCTTTTTCCGAGCCTCCAGCTCTTCTCTCTCCGGCTTCGCTCCTAAGTATGCGCAACAATGAAGGCTTGCTTTATTTTGATTTGTTTGTCTTAGTGTCGTCGCTTGTGCTGTCGTGGTTTCAACATCTCACGATGTCCTTCCAGTAGACACAGAACTGCCCCATTTCGTTAATACAGTTCACGCAAGTCGTGAGTCGATTACACTCGATTCATTTAAAAAAAAAAAATACTCTATATTATGGATAGCAACCTACAAACTAATGAAAAAGGCGAACCTCCTCATAATACTCATAGCAAAATATCAATTCACAATAAGAAGCCGTTGTTAGTTACGTCGTATATTTGCGGTGCGCAAAAAGAAGCGAAAGTAGTGCACGGGATTTCTATATAAACTGATCTAACACTTATTGTTCTGCCCGTTTAACAACGGAAGCTGTCGGCTGTGTGGTCAGGCAGCAAATACATGTCCGACATAGAATATTGAGTTTATAAAGTGGACAGGAGCACAAATATTTGTAATATAGGGCATCAGATGGACTAAACTGCGGTTGAGCCGGCTGCCTTCAGAAGAGAGGGTCAGGATCGGGGAGCGGGAGAATATACACCTTGAGTATAAGTTCAGCCTACAACTGGGGGCCTTATAAGGATACTAAGGCAATGGTGAAGTTGGTCAATATAAATAAACTAAATTTAATTTATTTATATTTAAATTTAGGCATTAATGCCGCCCCAAAGAAATAGATGGTACAGTCACTATTAGCGGAGCTCGTGTAAACTAGGAAACACCGAAAATTGAATACACTTTTCGACGTCACCGG
>JAJIZL010022566.1:85993-193340 GCA_023969395.1 Amblyomma maculatum | reverse complement strand
AAAAAACCGAAAAGAAAGAATTCGGCAACACAAGAACGATGTACGAAATTTTTCAAGAGAACGCAACCCCATAGCTGAACATTCAGAAGATTCCGACCACAGAATAAATTTCGAAGAAACGTTCATCTTGGAGACCGAGACCAATTACCGCAAAAGACGCCTCCTCGAGTCATGGCACATACAGTCTACCGCAAATAACATCAACCGGACAACAGGCAACCTCCCTGCTGTACACTTGCAAGGTCTTCGCTCTCTCCTGGCCACTTCACAGAAGAAAAGAAAAAAGTCGCCAGCGAGCACACCTGCACCTGCGGCACCCTCACTCGTCTAAACCCCCCTCCTTCCTTCTCATTCCTTTCACACACATTCCACCCCCTCCCCATTCTCCCCCCCCCCCACCTTCTTCTCCCCCTCGACCATTCCTTTACTTATAGCTGCACGCAGCCCCGCGTCATGCACCCCTGAAGAAGGAGCCGAGCCGGCTCCGAAACGTCGAGTTTTATAAAATAAAAGTGTTGGTTGGAGAAATTTCAAGTCTTATTTAGTTATCAACCCAACCAGACAGGCAAATCTGTCGAAATGTTTAGCTTTCAAAGTATGGGGAGCATGTTCCAGAAATTGCCGATTGTGAGGGTTAAATGAAAGCAAAAATATCGTAGAAGTCTAACTTTATATCTATTGTGATTTTGCTTTGTGGAATTAGTATGAAGACAAAGGTGGCCTACGCAGCCGGATTGGCATGAAAAATAACATAGAACCCAACGTTAACGATGGCTTTCAAAGAAAACCGATTTATTTTTCCCTTGTAGCAAGACAAGGCGATAATGTTCTTAGTTCCACTTAATGCTCTTGCTCAACATTCTTGCGCCGCCATTTTTCTTTGTAGACATGAAGTTTATGAAAAACTGAAAATCCATAAAAATTGCAATTGTAATTTTTAGAACGTTCTAGTCCGAGACATAACGATGCTTTCTTGCATGTAGTGTGTCTTCTAAACCAGATATTGTAGCAACTGTACTGCATATTGATGTCGGCTGCCAGTTTAGGAGAACGTTTTACGTATAGTGTGCCTTCCAAGGATCTTCTTCTTTCACGTGTACATATCATCTTTATCATCCCGCGGCGCCACCGGTGGCACGCGCCTCGGTTGTCCATCGGAATAAACGCCAGACACGGCATCCCTTGCCTTGCCGTGTCGACCTGGCCTTCTTCCACAAGTGGTGGTGGTGCTGGGTAGCGTGAAGGAACGTCGGATGCCATAGGTTAGGTGATTGTTGCCAGCTCTTCTTTAATGATGCTGCGGAGGCCGGCGTCAATTAGAAGTTACTGAAGAATGATCGCACCCGTGTCGACAGATAGGCTTGCGGGCTTGGAGCTCCTCGCGGATATGGCTTGAATCAGTGCCCACAAATCACGGTCAGCAGAGGTCGGGCCAGTAACGATTCCGGGCTGCGATCGGGAGGACTGCAGCTGGTCGATGCTTTTGCAGGTCGCAATAATAGCATCAACTGTTAAAGGATTCTGGGCAATTAGGGTGTTATAAGCCACATAAGTATTTCCTTTCAAGACGTGACGTACGCGTTCAGGTTCCGGCATGGTGGAACTAATACGCCGGAAAAGTGCAAGTATAGCCTCTATATGAGACGCATTTGACTTATCGGGACCTTGGAGGCAGGAAGCGAGCTTGCTCTTCGCGATCTCAGTCCGAACTGCCGGGTCCGCGAAGTATTGGCGGAACTGCTGCTTGAATGTGGTCCAGTTAGTCGTATGGGGTTCGCGGTAAATGAACCAGTTTCTGGTGACCTCAATGAGGTAGAAAGAAACATTGAAAAGTTTTAGAGCATCGTCCCATCGACTGTAGGCACTGATGCGTTCATAGGTGCCCAGCCAGTCATCGACATCTTCATCGCAACGACCAGCGAACAGCGGCGAGTCGCGTTGTCGTGTGGGCACAGTCGGAGGGGATCGAGCAGCCGAGGTAGGGGGTCCTGCCGGTTCGTGGGTACTTTAGGTTGACATAACGATGGTGGTTGTTGCCAAACGGCGACCGGAACATAGCTCCAGCGAGAGGCAGGGCACAAGGCAGCAAAGGGCTAAAGTCTCACCTCCACCACTTGTTGAAGAAGGCCAGGTCGAGACGGCAAGGCAAGAGATGCCGAGTCGCGTTTATTCCGCTGGACAACCGAGGTGCCGTCTTCCGCAGTATTTTGTTTCCTTAATGCCAAATAGCCTTTTATTATTTCTTTACATCCTAGCCAATAAATTGAACAATTGAAAGCCTTCTCCTGCAGATCAAATCATTTTTCATTCCTTCAGAATGACTAACGATGAGAAACAATTGTTGCCGATAAAATTAGTCACCTACAGCCATTCAGCTCTGCCATTCATCTTCAGTCAAAAGAGTGGACGAAAAGCTTTTTTACCTCGTTCTTGGAAAAAAATTCTAGAAATGTTAGGGCTATTGTGATGACGTTTATGCTGTTTAAAACATGACGAGCCTAAAACCATTACGGAAAGAGCTCTAAACAAGACGGCTAAAAAAATTTATCAAAATCAAAAAATATTCGTGCCAGTTTTTTCTTGCAAATGTATGCACAAGCACGGTACTTTATGACTCTTATTTGCATCAGTACACTGAGTTGGCTTAATCAGATGCCCGAGAAGCGATGTACGTGCTAAGGTTGCTGTATCGACTGTCCCGTACCTCTTCGTGACACTCAGGACATCCACAGCGAGAAGTCCACAGCCGCTTAGCGTACTCAATTGCCTTGCTGTTAACTAAGTGTTGGATGGAGGGAACCCTAAACCAAGCTTCTGGTTGCACAAAGGGAGAGGGAGAGAGAGAGAGCCAAATTCCACTGAGCACACAAACGTTTGATGCGGTGAATGTGCAATTATGTCATTTATTATCTAAATGGTAGCTCGTGAAGTTTTTTAAGCATGTGAATATGTTCTGAAAATTTTAGGACGAGATCTCAAAATAGTAAATTAGTTTCGTAATTCCGTTGGCATGAAACGATATGGCAGCCATGACAGAGTTATTGCATCGTAGAAAATCTGTCTGTTCATCGCTAGGCTCATTAGTAAAAATAGATGAAAATACGGCGTTCAGTGCTTTTCGTACATTAGTAAGAAGAATGGGATTGTTTTGGTAATCAAGTAGAGATAACTGATGGTAAGGCGATAGTTAACAATTTTCCAAAACTGTTTAGGGTTTTTTGGAAGCATTTTGTGTAACGTGTTTGAATAAAAGGTTCGTTTGGTTTTGGCGGAAAGTGAGTGATATTTTAAGTTGGTAGTGTATGCTTTTCCCATGCGACTGAGGTGGTTAAATATTTAGCAGCTCCACAGTGCCGTTTTGTTTTGTTGTTTAGCCGTTTTAAACTAGCGTTAAACGACAGCGATGTGATCGTTCCGTTACGGCTATGGTGAAAATATGTGCAGTGATAAGCTCATGCATTTTATTTATTAAAAAGGACCAGTTAGTTTCGACAGAGCAAGTAGTGAAGTCGAGTTTACGACGTCGTCAACTCGGACAGCTTATCATTTATGCGTCCTTATTCACCGGTATGAAAGAGCGTTAGTTTCTTTATAGCCTGTTTTGTGCTAGGTACCTGGCCTTAAAATGAAGCTTATATTACTTTGTGATCGCTAATACCGGGCAGACGGCGATTGCGTGTTGATTCCCTTTTCCAGGGCAGACCCAGCGGGCAGGCTTCGCGCACTTGCGCGGGAACACACACACTTCTTGTGGAATTCTGGCCAGCTTGTGAAGTGCCGCTTAAAGTCCCTGGACCCTGAGCTGATGCTCTGGCTTCCTGCTGGCCTAATCCGACGCGAAGAAGCTTTGCTGTGCCGCCTGTGGGTTGGTGTAGCATTCAAAAACTCGTATTCTTTTGATAGGCATGGCAAACAGCCCAGTATGTACAAACTGTGGGTTCAACTAGACTATAGGCCGCATTCTTTGTGAGTGCCCTATATAAAGTGAGGAAAGACAGTGTCTGTGCCGTACGCTGGAGCCTCTAGATGGACGCCGATTGACTGAAATTAAGGTTTTAGGTTCCTTGGCACGGCGATCGTCTGCAGTGAAGGCCTTCCAGGCACTGCTCCGCTTTATGAAAAGCACAGGCCTAATCGAAAGACTAGGAGTTTGCTTTTATGTTAAGTGATATGACTGTGACGTGATGTGATGTGGCATGTCTGTGATGTGACTGTACTAACTTCAACCATCCCTCTCTCACAACTTTTATATCCACTCAACCTCCTCCCCCCGTGCAGGGTAGCAGGGTTGCTGTTACAGGTTAACCTCCCTGCCTTTCCTCCTCATCTTCCTCCTGCTAATTGTAGGTAAGTTCTTAAGGGACGAGACGTTGTCGAAGTAGGAAGTTAGCAGCAAGTCGAGTATATTCGAAGAACGGCTATCGTCCCTAGGGGGGGGGGGAGGGGACGAGCTGTTATAAATAAATGTGACGCTTGCGTTTAAAAAGTCGCTTTTATTGCGTTCGCAACACTACTCCAGGTTTCACCTCGTCGCGTAGCACCGGCCGTAGCCACGGTTTATGCCGCTGCCTAGCAACCGCTTCAGCCAAGCTCGCCTGTTGGCAGCAACAGAAGCAGAAGAACGCTCGGTCAACGGCAGCTAATTCTTTCGCTTCACTTTCGGTTCAGCAACATTGAACGCTTCTCATTTTTGTGTAGCCTGTTAGCTTACCCTCTCGCGTCATACTCTTAAAAGATGAACTCGAGCGTCCCCAATAATGTACCACCTTAGACTGATAGGGTGTGATAGGGGAATGATGTAGCAGGCAAAACAAGCTTCAACTATTGCTATAACAATTCAACTAGGGTTTACCAGAGTTACACCAATCTTTTTGGTGTTACTTTTGACAATTGTGAATGTGACATGAGACTATGTGAAAGCAGGAATGTTCAAATTACGCAAAAGAATGGAAGCGCAGGAGTGTGACGAAATTACGTAGTGGATATAGTGTCGTAGAAGCGATTAGAACAATAGGCATCAGTACCTGTTGGGCGATAGAAGGCTCCGATAATAATGGGTGGGTAGGAGAAGTTGCACAATTTAAAAACAGTTTCTAACAGACAGTTTATATTAATTATGGTGCAATGTTGGCTGTGATGAGCAGCTATTAGTACACCAACGCCTCGTCTATCTACTCGATCACTTCGGAAGATATTGAACTTGGGAATAAATCTTAGCATCTCGGAGTCATATAGTTCCGTTAAAGTAGATTTCATTCAATACCAGAAGTGTGCTGCTGGTTGTATCGATTAGGCTTCGAAGTTTGTGAAGGTTCCTTATCCTAGTGTACAGAAACAAAATTGCTTTGGTGCTTGAAATCGTATTATCTTTACATTCTAGTTATGGGGTACGTGGGACAACTTTCTGCGTGGCATGGTTAAATTTGTTTTCTCGTCGATAAGTTTGTCATGACGCTGCGTGAATTCGTTTCGGATGTGCCTTGCCATATTCAACTAGATGTTTCGCACGGTGCGGGTATTGGGTGAGTAGTTCTGACTTATATGGTAATCGGTGTTTTCCAGCTTATAAGCGTTTGAAAGCCTAATTCCTTTTGTCTTAACGTAAGCCAATTTCACGATCATAGTCTGGAGTTATTCACATCAAATTTTCCTAATCTGTGTGCGCTTCATGTCCATCGGTGCGATAGTGGTCCTTAAGTTTATCTCTAGAAAGTTTTGTGACTGCTTCAACGAATTTGGGCCAAGACTCGCTCACTTTATCGGTTTGTCTCAGAATAGGAGATTAGATCGGCGTGCCCTGTCTTCTAATCATCGAGCTGGCTTGTTAGTACTGACATTTCGAGGGCGCTTTACTCCACCCGGGACTAGACATCTTCAATTTCGATTTTTATTTTGTGATAGACGAGAATTCATTTGCAATTTTTGATAACCTTTGCCTAATTTCATCTAATACTGAGTCCTTTTAGGCTAGTTTACTTTGCATTGCCTTTACTTCGTTTAAGGTAGACGCTTGCCTTCACGAATTTCTTTGAGGGTGGTCATGATGTCGTGAGACGCCACGGTTGAGGATGAACGCGAGATGACCGGGATTCAGCTCTACATCACCAGCTATGTCTAGCAATTCCAACAATATGTCAGCGCAATCCCGAATAATGCTAATAAAGCAGCAGGGGCTCGGCAGTACTAACAAGGCAGGGCAAAGGATATGCTGTGCGTATAGCGAGTGCCAATTCGTTATCTGCGAGGTGAGAAGATGGCGGGCGTAAGACCACCGCATCGTTGCTGTGCTGCCGAGCAGCCTACTGAAGGGAGTGATGAGATGAGAAGCGTTTTTAGGCGACCGTGTTGGTGTTGCTTTCAATGCGGCGGCTGGTCTGTGGGAGATGAATTGCGACAAGCATAGCGACAAAGTGTACAGGTGCCCAATGAGGCAGCGGTGCAAAAGAGCCTTTGCTGCAGGCTGGTCCAGATGACAGGCTGCGTGACTAGGCAGGAACATACGAATCGCCACCACTAAGATTGATGGTCAGTCTCGCATCACATGCGCAGATTATGCAGTTATCGGCACATGCCGGTAGAAAGGCCAGAAGGAATATCAAGAAGGTGAGAAGATGGCGGGTACTAAGACGACCGCGTCGTTGCTATGCTGCTGAGCCCACTCGTGGTGATTGCCCTTCGTCCGATTAATAACGTTCTTCGTGGTCTGCATGCAAAAATATTCAGGAAGCAATCGCTAAGAGAACAATTTCTTCGTGTCCAAGAATGTTTGGTCCCAATAAATGATGTGATTAGTCGTTTGAGCATGCGCTGCAAGGGTGTTAGGAAACGCGCTACACTTTCTTGACGTCGTTCTTATGGTCTCATAATATTCTTTTAAAATTGCCGGAATCCGCAATGTACTAAGTACTGCTGTGCTTGCAAGGTATATTATAGATGATTCCTGGATATTGGTGGCGTGGATGCTCAGACAATCTCTCACGTGACAGAGCTTCTGTTTCAGCCTGCTGTAGACACGCGCTCAATGCGCACATCGTATTCACAAATGTACGCGCAAGAGCTTCACTTGTCCTTCAGGAGTAAAGTACGCTGACACGCGCTTTTGCTCTACGACGAACCGGACCCCTGCACGTTGCAGGGGGCGGCGGGTTCTGCGTTTCGAAGATGTTTTCGTGGATAGCCGTCATTTTTAAGGTCGACGCGCACTTTTTCTTGCTCGGAAGAGCACAAAGCGTTACTGAAACATAGACGACCTGCTAAGCTCTAAAAGGGCGGCAACGATGAAACGTTTGTGGCGAATAGAGTGGGCAGACTGAAAAAGACTGCTTGCGCACTTTATTCGCCTACTTAAAGGTCTTGCTCATATTTATTTCGCCGAAATGTTCCTCCAGAGATATATATTTTACGCAAAATCCGAAAATCCCTAAAGCTCCATGAGAATTCCTAGAACGCGCCACACCGTAACAGAGCGCTTCTTTCTTGTATATATCCTTCGTTTTAAACACGATATGGTAGCCTCTGGACTACTAATTGATGTCGGCGTCAACTTTACAAGAGTTTTGTCTTGCCCTGTCTCTTTCAAGTCGAATAGCCTTTGACTACTTTATACCGTATACAACAAAAATCAAAGGAGATGAATAAGCGTATTCTCCGGGAAATGAAACGTTTTGCCATTCTTCCGCAATGAATAACAACAAAAAGCTTGTGGTCGATAGCTTTTAGCACCCAGAGCTTTTAGCACCTGTTCCTCTTCACAACGCAACGCGGACGAAATCTTTTTGATACCACTTTAACAGAAACCATCTTACAAATATTTGTGCTCTCGTGATCATTTAATGTTGTTTATAACATGAGTGACGTAGAAGAATCAGTAAAATAGCCCAATACGAGGCAGCCTTATTTTTAGAAAAATGCTAACATATTTGCCTAAGTTTCCTCTGGCAAACGTACTCAGAACAGCGGTATAATATGGCCCTGATTTACATCATTTATGCTGACTTGACTGAGTGGCCTGTGCGCTGACAGAGAGGCGATATCATGCACTGAGGTGGCTGCATCGACCGCTTTGCACATTACCGCGAAGCTAAGCGAAGTCCGGAAGCGCTGAGCCCGCTCTATTACCTTACGGCTGACTGAACGCGCTAGAGGGCACCATAAATCATCCTAAAGCTGGGCGAAACACGAGACGAAGTAGAAAAGAAGACGACATGACCGCTGTATAACAACTGAAATTTTTATTTTCAGGAAGGCTAGTTAAAAACGCACCACACAAAGCAGCGACAACAAAACAACTCATTATAAAACCGCGAAACCCTCAAGGACCGTACGCGTCCGCAGAGGGAGAATTAATCGCGGCATTCCTTGTCTGGTGTTTCGCGCTGCTATACAGTGTTTCCGTTCCAACTCGCCCAGTTCTCCGTTCTCGTGAACCATGAAGCCGGAGATATCATTAGTGGCGAAATTTATGGGTTGAATAATTCTCCAATTCCGCCGATGGTACAGATATACAAAACCGTATTGATTTCGACAAGTAATCGGTGCAAGTGAAAACTTGTCGATGCAACTTTTTTAACCTATTTATTTACTTGCACAATAGTGCAGAGCCTCATTGTGTCTAGGCAGCGACGGCAGAGAAATTCATTCACTCAATACAAGAGCAGCGGCATCGTAAAAAAACATACAGAACAATAAAATTGTCTGAGGTAGTTCGTATATAATATAAAATAGCTCATAAGGTACCTTGTCAGAATCACCAGCCAATATCACCCGTAGTGGCAGGCCTCATTTCATTCCTGAATCATTCTCGGAAAAAAATTTTATAAGGGTTAATATGCGTGAAGTATAGTGCTAAATTGTTATTATGAAGAGCACTAGCTGCATATACCGGGCTAGAGAGATGCCTAAGTTTCTATGAATTAGTTGGTGAAGGAACGATAGGCGGGGTATCTTACGGCTGACGTGGAGAGGTTTATATAATGGCTGCCATTAACAAATATGAAGTATCCGTTCTAGTATACCTAATAAATATAGAAAGTACTGAGCGTCTCTGGTTTTTTTTTCTAATTTTCTTAAGTATTTTCTGCGTAGGCGTCCCAAACAATGGCGGCATCTTTAAGTTTTCGTCTTATGAGCGTGTTGTAGGCTAGTAGCTTGCAGTTGCTAGATGCCCTTATAAAGTTATGGCGACGAAAGCCAAGTTTACGTAAAGCCGAGTACTTAATGCGGTCTGCGTGGTCATTCCGTTTGAGTTGCGAGTTTACTACAACACCAATATACTTATATCTTCGCACTTGCGTAACTGGCATGCCTTTAATCCAATAAGGGAGAAAAACGGTTTTTTCTACCTGGTATCCGCAAAAGAACAGCCTTCTGAATATGCATTTGCATGTCCGAGTTTTCCCTATTTGACAGGAACTCCGTCGCATAGCTTGCCATGAGGGGAACTGATGTCATCATGAGGTATATCTTTAATAATTTGGAATAACTTGAAGTTTTAAATGAGCACGTTTTTGAACACGAATTCGGAATTTTAAATAAAACAATTTTCCACATCCGCATTAAGAAATTTTGTTATTTTTTCCCATAAATATACGCGACAATGTATAGAGCTCGTTCCATCGAAAGTCGCCGCCGCCGCCGAAAAGACGGTTTGAAAAGAGCTTCGCTGGTCGTCATATTCTTGACATTGTAGGACATTTACGGGTTCACAGCGGAGCCCCAGAACAAGAGGAACTGCGTGGCAGGCTTCCCAAACCAAACAGCCTTGCCATACGAGCGGACCGAGCACGCGCTGTTAAACGTTATTTTACCCTTTCGCCGGGCGGGAACGCCGATCTTAGCAACTCCGCTTTGCAGTGTCGCTGTGAGCAAACAGGCTCCCGCCCTGACAGAACGACGAAATGTACGCGTCGACAAGCAGGGATGAACGTGCCTCGATGGGAAGGCAGGTCAGCAGATAACCAAGAAGCACCCGAGGGGTGCTCCTAGGGAGGTGTCTTGATGAATGCGGCTTGGAGGCGATCCAAGCACACTACCTCTTCACGACCATCCAGCAGGATAGTCGACAACTTTATTGTCTTGTTGAGGACATGGTACGGGCCGTCGTATGAGGGGTAAGAGGTGCTTTAGAGCGTCTCGCATTAGAAAAACATTCGTTGATGACACAAGGTCTGGGTGCACAAAGACCTGACATCAGATCATCGAGGCGGGGCTGGGCGCAGGTGTTGAATGCTGTCCTGAAGGCATTGAAGGTACGGCAGGGAGTGTGACGAGGGAGCCGAAAGAAAGAATGTCTTCTCGAAGCCGCAGGGGTGCACCGAACAGCCAAGGTCACGACGAAGAATGAATGCACGCGGTAAAGCCGATGGCATGTCGTATCTGGGAACAAGCGGATGATGTACAACCTGTTGATAGCTGCCTCATTGTCGATGTCTTTGATGGGCTGGATATCTGTTGGGAAGTCCGATATGTAGGCCAGCTGACGAAGTTTGCGGGGGACGTACTAGGAGGAGTTCGTACGGAACACGTACACCAGAGGTTATGATACGTTAGAACGAAAAATAGCTGGCCCTCCAAGATTTACCGGTAGTGTTGGATGGTGGATTAGATAGCGAGCAGCTCACGACCAAATATGCTGAATCGATTTTCGGCAGGTTGGAGCTTCCAAGAAAAGAAACTCCGTGGGCACCACTCGGAGTTGCTTTTCTTATGGAGAACACCAATGGCCACGCTGGAAGCATCCACCACGACAAGAGTGGGCGCGGAAGACCTAGGGTGGATGAGAGGGCTCGAATCAGCGAGGGCTTGTTTTACAGAAGTGAAAGCAGCCTCAGCTTCAGGAAACCAGGAAATCGTGGTGACGGATGATTTGGTTGTGCAAAGAAGTTATGTCAGAAGGGGAAGAGGCTCATGGAGTGCGGAATAAAGCACCGAGGAAAGTTTGCAGGACCAACAACTCGCGGAGCTTGCGTGGGGTAGTGGGTGCTCGAAAGTCATTAACAACATGAAGACAGATAGAAGACAATGAACGAATTCCCTTCGCCGAGATATTGCGGCCCGAGAACTCGAGCTCAGAAGAGCCGAATACGCATTTCTGGCCATTAAAGACATAGCCAAATTTTAGGAGGCTTTGAAAGAGTTCCTGGAGGTGACGTTCATGATATTGTGAAGTAAGACTCGCAAAGAAGCTGTAGATGTAGGCAAATACAGCCGGGAGTCCGCTCATCACTTTCGCAATGCGTCTTTGCAGGGTGTGTAGAGTTGCGTAACTCAAAGGGCACGCATTGAAACAGGCCGACGGGTGTAGTAATGGCTGTCTTCGGGACATCGGTCGGTTCCATGGGAATTTGGTGCCATGCTTTTACAAGGTACACTTCATCAAAGATCTTGCGTTTCTCCAGATGTCCAGCCAATTCTTGATTGTGTGGAAGGTTATAGCTGTCATGGACCATGTGAGCCTTGAGAGCCCTGTAGTCCCCACACGGACGCCAGTCACCCTCTTTCTTGGGCACCTAAGTTCTAGATGAAGAGCAAATAATATCCAGCTAGAACATGTCAATTTCGCGTTTAGCAATCGCCAAGCGCTCGCCGTAGAGGCGGAGCGGACGAGACGCGACAGGTACACCACCAGTGACAATGTAGTGGGTTATATCATGCTTGGGTGGCCGGTGAAGATTACGAATCCTCGTTAGCTCGGGAAAGTCTGCGAAACCTTCAGCGTACGGGCTTTACGGGATCAGCGTGCGGATTCCAGTAGAAGTGATAGGCGATGTAACGACAATGATGGAAAGGCATGCCACTCACAGAAATTCTTCTGCAGTACTCAGTTGTCTTCGACGTCTGCCAGCCCCATGCACCTACCTGTATTCCCAAGTCTCTTAGCTTCCACATTATATATACCGGTTTATCTCGCCCGATTCGCCAAAAACCATATCGTCTGTCGCCGCCGGAGCGCAAAGTCGTTCACAAGCAGGTATCACAGATGCTTGACAGGAAGGCAATTCAAGAGTCTTCCAGCCCTTGGGCTACTCCCATGATTCTTGTCCGATAAAAAATGTGGAACGTGGCGATTTGCGTGGACTGTCATTTGTATGCTATCACCAAGGAGCCTGTATACACTTGGCCTTGCATTGATGACGCCATAGACTGCATCTCTGGCGCTTCTTATTTCTCCTGCGTATATCTGCGATCAGGTTACTGGCAATGCCGGTGCATCCGGCAGACAAAAATGGCGTTTGATAGCTAGAAGTTCTTTTTGAAGTTAATGTAATGCCCTTTAAGCTTTGCAATGCAACTGCGATGTTTGAGAGATTTATGGACACGGTATTGCGCGGCATGAATTCAGGCATTCTATGCTATCTTAATGACGGTGATTTTTGGTAAAACGTTTGGCGAGCATAACGAATGCTTAGCGCGCGTATTAGAATGTTTACATTACACCGGACTAGTTTTCAATTTTAAGAAGGGCCGCTTTGGCGAGCGTTAAGCGTTGGTGTTCAACCATCTCATTGATCAGCAGGGCGTGAAACCAGATTCCCAAAAGCGGCAGCTGTGAAGTCATTAGAAGCCTGCCGGACAGTAAAAGAACGCCGATTTTTGGTGTTGTTACTACCTCTGGCGTTTCATTCACCGCTTCACGGACATCGCCTACCGCTGCCGAGTTCGAGGCCTCATTCCACCAGCTAAAGTTTCAATTGACCTCACCTCCTGTTGACAGGAATTTTGCACTAACAGCAGTTTCATCCGATGCTAGTAGTGTTGGCATAGGCGCTGTTATGGTTCAGCACAGAGATCATCAGGAGCACGTCATTGCATATTCGAGCAGCTCCATAAGCAATCAAGAGCGCAACTATACCATCACATAACAAAAATTCCTTGATATGGTATTCGTTGTGTGCAAGTTCCAATTGTACTTGTATGGTAGCCCATTCACACTTGTCACTGACCATCACTACCTGTGCTGGCTCGTCAGTCTTCAAGATCCACGCGGTCACCTAACGTGCTGGGGCCTTCGTCTATAGGAGTCTAACTTCAAAGTTGTACACAAAAGCGGGCGCCGACATGCCGATACAGAGTGCCTCTCGCGAATGCTGCTGCCATCAGCAGAGTGTGCCAGTGACAGTTTGAACCACTACATTTCCACCATCGCCCCAGACGTTCTTGACATTGAGCTTTTAAGCAAAATCAACGCGAATGCTGCTGCCATCAGCAGAGTGTGCCAGTGACAGTTTGAACCACTACATTTCCACCATCGCCCCAGACGTTCTTGACATTGAGCTTTTAAGCGAAATCAACGCGAAGATCCTGCTCTTCAACCTCTGTTTCCCGCCGCCGAAACCAGGGAGTTAAAAACCGCTTCTGTATCCGCGACGTTCTTTTGTGGAAAAATAACTCTGCTGTGGGCACACGATACCCGCTTGTTGCAAAGGCTTTTTACACCTCTATTTTACGTGTGATGGATTACACCCCAGCATCAGGACATCTGGGATCGACTTGCACACTCCATCGATCTCAATAGCGGTTTTACTGGAAGATAATGCGCTCCACGACAGAACGGTACGTGGCGAGCTGCACGTAGTGTCAGTGTCATGAACGGCCTACCTCCGCTGCTCTTGGCCTACTTCGCCCTGTGGCGCCTCGCATTACTATGTTTGAACAAGTCGGAATTGATCTTTTAGGGCCTTTTTCCAAATCTCCAAAAGTTAATCGATGGATCATAATGTGCAGACTACCTTACTAGCTATTCTGAAACAGCTGCCTACCATCGGCTACCGCGGTCAAGTATCGCTGTTTCTTATGAACTCTGTTCTCTTGCGGCATGGACCATTACGAGCAGTAATCAGTCACCCAGGACGCCAATTCACTGCCCATATCGCTGAGGAGCTACTACGTCTATGTACAATCACCTACAGCACTCAACACCGTATCACCCGCAGAAAGATGGTTTGACGGAAGGCCAACCTGACTGACTGACCAACATGCTTGCCATGTATGGGGACTAGGATCATACAAGCTGGGGAACCATGCTGCGCTACGTCCCGTACGCTTTCAATACTGCTACTCCTAAAACTAACGGATTCAGTTTATTCTATCTCTTGTACGCTCGCCCGCCGCGCTACACTCTAGAATCAATCATTCCGGTTACTATCACTGTAAATCTGGATGTCGCCGAGATACTGTCCTTGGCTTAAGAAGTTCGTCGGATTGCCCGCTTGCAGTCAATTGCATCACAGAGGCATTTCAAGGATCGCTACGATGGCCGCCGCCGGCATGTTACCTTCACTTCGGGACACATGGTTTGGCTTTGAAGTCCACTCCGACGCTGCGACTTGCATCAAAAGCTACTCGCCCACTATGATGGCCCTTATGTGATCGCGGCCAGAATTAGTGATATAATCTATGAAATTGCACGCGTTACCTCAGATGGTCGCCGTTCCGCTAAGACTGCACTGCCACACGTCTCTCGCCTGAAGCCATACTACTCTCGTTAAAATTGTCACAGAGGAGCGAAGGCGAAGTAATTGAAGGAGCGAGGTGTGCGTTGTAAAAGCAGTGGAAGTGCGGAGCTGAACGGGAACAAGATTTGACTTCCCACGTCTGGCGCGATCCCGTTCTGTGTGAAGGTTTGGTTTGGTTTGGTTTGTGGGGTTTAATGTCCCAAAGCGACTCAGGCTATGAGAGACGCCGTAGTGGAGGACTTCGGAAATTTCGACCACGTGGGGTTCTTTAACGTGCACTGACATCGCACAGCACACGGGCGCCTTGCTTTTCGCCTCCATCGAAAAGCGGCCGCCGAGGCCGGGATTTTGATCCCGCGTGCTTGGGAACAGTAGTCGAGCGCCGTAACCACTGCGCCACCCCGGCGGGGCCTTTCTGTGTGAAGGCTTAACTCCCCTCGTAAAAATAGTGTAAAACAAACGGTCAATTTTAGTGTGCCTAACACTTGTCATCAAAAAGATTTGACGAATAAGACTGAAAAGAAGTTTAAGCTATAGTAAAGCTAAGCATAACAATTTACATTTGCATTTGGCAGAAAAAATGTACTCTTCGCTTCTAATTTGTTATGAACACTACTTGCCCATGCCGACTGCTGCTTAACGATATTAATAAAGTGCAACTAAAATATTATTTAGCTACGCTTTGTCTGCAATGAGCGCAGCTACTTTAATACACTGTGTAGTGAGAGCAAGTACTGGCCGGTCTTTTGGTATCGGCATTGGCCAGCGGGCTGGTCAATGCCAGGACGAATCGCTCTAGAAGGCGACGCCATAGGTATTAGTCAACGACGAAAAAGACGAGAAAGACCACGAAAGGTATGCCGTAGGGGAAGGGGCTAGAGTAGATTGAAATGCCGCTGGTTTTAACCGCTGCCGAGAGGAAGTGGATGTAGATTGAAGGACGGCTACGGATGGACAAGAGCACTACCCATCTATTACAACGCAGACATTCTGGGGATGTAAATAAAATGTACGGGGTACTTAAGACCCCTTAAATGTGAAAATGAGCCTTTGAAGTTCTACTATGATGTTTGACAGATGTGTATCTTTAGAGACACACCAGTCGTCCAGTGCTGCTGTACGGAATATCGAGCGACTGCTCTTTTGATACACGACACAATGCTGGTTTCGATGTTTATTTTATTTATTTCATCTCTAGCTATTGAAAGATCTTAAGAAATGCTGCCCTATCTACGCAGAACCGTTGATGCTCTCGGCCATGACTGTAGATACTAAGCATAAAATGCGCTCCATTTAGTTGCCAGCTTCAAATGATATTATTGAAACACTGCGCACCCGTCCTCCGATGTCAAATGATAAATTGCAGATGCCGCGTTCACATTACCTTACTTCTCACCTCTGCGGGGCTGGGTACAAAACTGGAATGCCTCCCTTCCTCCAGTCCGAAACGCGGTGACAACGACGCAGCACGCATCTTACGCAGCTCTCCACGGCGCCGTGCTCATGCACAGTGGCGCCCCCCAAGTGGCCATGGAGAAAGTACAGGCAAGACAAGTAGAATACCGGTCTGCTTTTCACGAGTCGTGCGTTACGTAACTCTTTAAAACATCTCTACCTTGGCATATCCTGTTTAAGCGGCTCACGTGGAGCACTCTAACCACGTGGGGTACTTCAATACGCACTGACACCGTACAGTATATGGTCACATTTGTTTTTGCCTCCATCGAAAAGCGGCCACCGCGGCCGATATTCTATCACACATTGTTGGGCACGGTAGTCGAGCGCCATAATCTCTGCGCCACCACGGCAGCCTCACTGAATAAGGATGTTTCTGGGAAAACAATATCCCACAAAACGCGTTGGAGCTTTATCCAATTTACACCGGCAGAACATTCCATTGAGAAATGCGCTGAACGAAAACTAACCTTTGCGACTACAACTTTGTAATAACCAAAACTCCCCCGCGCTGCTTATTCGGTGCAGATATAAACTGTGGCAACAGACGCCACAGACTAACTTGGCAGTAGGTCCATAGGAATGGGTGCGATACGCCAAGAAAAAAAAGCAGAAATCGTTTGACCATCTGGAGTGCAAATGAGGTGCTCAAACACCAGACCCCCCATCTTTAACAGATCGAAACTGTTTCATTCTGATGCAGCATTCCCTTCAGGCAGCTCAAACCATGACGGCGAACAACCTATGGGACTTATGTACGTTTACTCACGAACACTTCAGTACTTGCATCACGCATCAAAGCTTTGCGGATGAAACAAATAATCAAATATAGTAGATCTGGTCAAAGTCGATATGCTTTTTAATATGGTGACTATTTGGGCTAGTTGGTGCGAATCCAACGTATTGATCTAGAGAGACACAGAAACATAAGAAGAGAAGTACACGTGACAGCGCTGTCCCATGTTCTTCTTTTCTTGAGTTTCTGTGTCTCAAGCTATTTCGATATGCTGTATTCTCGCGTAGCTCTTTCGTGGGCCCTTTCCAGTATTACTCAGTGTGACGGTAACCATCTAGCTCGACGCCTAAGTACTTGGTCCGGGTTTTCGCTTATGTCCTGTTCGCAAAGCGGTCAGGCTTCGGTGGCCGCCATAAGTGCTAGAGACCAAGACACCTGGACCAGCAAAGCCAGCTACCTGAAACTGTAGAGAAGTTGCGGACACAATTGACAGCCTCAATTATACTGCCCCTATCAGCTGTAAAAGTAGCAACGTCGCCCGCGTAGGCCTGTTGCTTCACATCGACTGCCTGTGACCTAAACCTGTAACTGCTGTAACCAGTAGTAATTTATCTATTTGAACAGTGTTAGAAATTAATACCGAGTCAGATCACGGATATGACAGAGTCAGTGCGATTAACTTCTGAGTTTCGGTAGATAAAAATGAAGGTGCCACCAGGAGCTAAAGCCTTTTCCTTTAACTCACATCCCAGAATCTTACCAGTAAACACAATTTTAGAAAGAAGAGGTTTTTCGTTTACCGGAGGAACCCGTTGTCTAACATGGAAGAAACAAGAAACAATGGACCATATTTTCTTACATTATTGGGAAGCATTTTGCGGTTGGGATGTGTTCCAATGAAGAATAAAGATTTTCAGTTAGATTCGCACTGCATTCGATATTTTAGCACTTATACTCAGGATGTTGTTTTATTTACTGTAATTAAGCTTGTCAGTCGACGCTGTAGAATGATAGGCTACCGCTGTGAGAGGGTTGCATGACCTGCTCGAGCGTATTTTCGAGATAATATGCAATCATTTGTCGCCATACCAAAAACGGCCGGAGAACCTTTTTCGTGAATCTGAACGGCAGTGTTTGTTCCCGGTGGATATGTATTGTGGTGAAGCCAGTCTTACGCTGGCTGATCAAGATATTTCTATATTTACATAACTATGTGCTCTTCGTGTTATGATTGGGTTTCGTTTTGCGAAAGGCTGTGTGCCAAAGCCAGGCAATAAACAAAAATGCATTCTTGTCGCAGTGGCTTTAGCGCTGGCCAGAGTATAGGAGAGATAGTAGCTCGATTTAGACTGAAACATGTCTAAGTATCGCTTTAAGGGGTCAGGTCATGTGGAGACGTGTGACAGATGTGAAGATGTTACAGCGACTACTTAGCACAGTGACGGGCAGGTCCAAGAAAGACTTTCTCAACAATTCTCTTGATGCAGTGTCTGGTGTGCTACACCACATCGTTTAAGGAGGGGTTGAAAAACAAACTCTAGTTGTGCTCTCTATTACTTAGAAACGTTGCATTGCAAAAAAACGAAAAACCTGCAAACAAAAAGCTGAAAAGCTGCTAAATACCACTGCATTTATTATGTACACAAAAAATTCAATTCCGTGTATACTTTGTGACATCATTAAAAAACTTCTACTATTTGGATTAGAAACATTAAACTCTAAATACTTTGAATATGGTGTTCGTCCTAAATCGACTCAGGATAAGAGGCAGCAAAAATACTTTCGTGTGAAAAATATCCCGTCCGCCTACTGTAGGTCCAAATTGAATTTGAAAAAAAGCATGCATTTGTTTCCTGACAACATGTTGCTGCCTGTAGACACTTCCACTCACAAAAAAAAAGTTGTCTGTTGAACCTTGGTTAGCTGAGAACTCTGTCGGCAATTGTCTGCCGATACCGCTCTTTCTAACTGGAAATTAAGCACTGCTCCCAACGAACACAGTCCTTCGTGCAGATCGCTGTGAATAATTTTGCGAACCGTTCATAGTTTCGGCAGCATTATCTCAGCCTTCAAAGTCCAGCTTGAAGAATTAACATGAGGCTAGTAATCTCAGGCTCCCTTCTTGTAACTGATAACGTTTAGGTTACTGAAGACCTCTGCGTTATACTTAGCAGCATCAGAATGGAGAGAGAAAACGTAGCAAATGCGAAGAAATGTTTGCTGAAAGCATTCCTGAGTTATTTCACTCCATCACAGCGCCGCTGTACTCACATGACTGTTCCAGCTGACAGAACGGCCTTTTTTTAATTGGTGTTGAATACAAGCGATTTTTACGCGAAAGATAGGTTCTTGCTGCTTGTTTTCTAAACCTTTACCGACACGAGGCTGATAAGAGCTAACTGAACAAGCTGACCGGAATCAGTACACATAATGAATATATTAAAAATACCGCATGATATTCAAGTCGTATTGGAAGTCTTCGAATATCTGCCGCCTTCAGGCCTCATTGTCGTCATGCGTTCAAATTCGTGTTGTCTTAATTTTGTTTAGTTTGGCTTCTGGGTTTAAGTCTAAATTCAACTGAGGTTATTAAACACTGAACTCATATACTTCTGAGAACTTAACTATAATAATCAACTATCGTAGCAGGATAAAAACTGCCAATAAGCCATCAACAGCATTCAAAAGCCGCTAAACGTGCCACCTTCCGCAATACATTTCTTTTTTCACGCTCAATGCTGTAAAGACCCGTAAACCCACTTAGCTTATCGGGAAAACAGCTAACTTGACAACAATGCTTGTTTGAAAATATCTCATCAGAAATGGGAATACGTTTAGTGCCTTTTAGGAATTCGCATATTTTTATACGCCGATACTTAGAAACCTAAATAGTTGTCCGTACAATCTGAGCAATTTGACACCTTTGTACTCATATTTAAAATTTTCAATTATAGAAATTATTTTGTTAATCAGTTACACTGTAAATTTTCTTATATAGCATAGTCAACCGTGACATTTCATTGTGAGCATTTTTCCCTAAATATATTTTTTCTATAATTTCAAATATTCATTTTGTGAATTCGCAGTGTATTTTTTTATTTTAGCATCTGAAGGATTTGCCTTTCGTTCTTAGCATTCTGTCACCTTTTGAGCACCCGATTTTAGGTTGGTACTTCTGTAACAATTTCAAATATTTATTAAACATTTACAAAATCTATATCTCCTTGTACAGAATAAACAAGCATTGGTTTTTCATTGTGATGATTACAACCAATTTGAACTCTCTATTAAAAATTTTTCTTAGTTTTCATTTTCAATTCATAAGGTATTGAATTCTATCATGTTAATTTATTTAATTCATCATCGCCTAATCAATCATTAAAACTGCAACTAAAGATTACCAAAATATAATGTTTTAAACATCCCCTGATTACTTCTGATACGCGCTGCTTGCTGCTACTACATTAAATACCGCTTCTGCTGCGATGCCAATAGCTTTTCGACCGACTAGCTGAATAACCTGTCGCTTAAATCGCCCAACCTTGGAGACCAGGCGAAAGTGTTCAACACTAACTGTAGTAGCAGATAAACCAAAACGTCATTTAGGCTTGATCTCGTAATTCTTAAGACGTTGTAAGCATACCTCACATTTTGTTATCCTACGTCTGACTTTGGGTCCTGTGCCAGAGGCGTAACTGCACGTTTGGCAGAAATACTTGAAATGTTATCCCTTTAATAATTTGGAATAGCAACTCTATGCAGTAGAAGTAATAAAATCAAATTACGAGTAAATACTGCAAGATCCTTAAAGCTTTTCCTTGCCATTGCATTATGATCAGGAATACTCTCTGCATTAGCGCGTGTTTTTGACCATGACATTAAGAGGCAGTTTACGGCGACGCTTTAATTATTAGTTAACAATTAACTGAAGTTTTAAATTACAAAGCATAATGAGATAAATCATGCAATCGCCGCATGCGGCGGGAGCTCGCCTGCCACAAAATTTTGATCTGTTGTAGGCCGTCATTGCACTCGCCACTGTTTCAGTGGGTGACGACGGCTGTTGTTGCGGCGCGCGTCTTTCTCTCCATCTTGCTTTTCTTCTCTGTTTTCGCTTCTGTCTGCGCGAGGCAGCGGAGGTGGCTCAGCTGCAGAGCCAGTAGCAGGCCCGTGCGTTTTCCTTTCCATCTTGTTCACATTGCTTACTGGTATATCCTAATCAGACAAGACAAACTGAACCACCTTTGCAGGCTGTAAGGTTCGAAACTAGATTTGGGCCCACTGCGGAGGAGGGGCGCGCAGCGGGGTTTACGGAGCTTCTCCCAAACGCACACCCCTAGAAAAGCCGACGCCTGGCCGGGGGACGCTTGTACCCATTTTTACCGGTGGGTGTCCGGCGGTGGGTTTCAAACTAGCCACCTCCCGCAGCCGAGACGCGCGCTCTAACCACTAGGCCACGGCGATTCCTAGTAGCTCCACGACGAATGAAGCGGCTGGGCTAAAGCCAAAAGGACGCTCAGTATGTTGCAAGGGGATATATCACATAGCACTATGGAATGTAAGATCTATGACGCAAGGTAAACTGGATGTCGTCAAGCAAGAAATGGACAGATTAAACATTGATATCTTAGGTATCAGCGAGCTCAAGTGTACCGGAATGGGAGAATTTAATTCCAGTGACCATTATGTCTTTTATTGTGGGCACGAATCCAGGAGAAAGAATGGGTTCGCTCTCATAGTAAACAGAAGAATGGGCAAAGCAGTGCTTGGGTACAACCCTGAAAATGACAGAATGATTTAACTTCGGATCCAAGGCAACCCTTTCAACATAACAGTTATACAAGTCTATGCACCAACTACTGCTGAAGAAGCTGACGTTGAGAGATGTAATGCTGACCTGCAATTCCTTTTAGACCGCACTCCATAATCTGACATTTTTTTCTAATAGAAGACTGGAATGCTAAGGTGCGGAGTGAAGAAATATCCAGAATTACAGGCACGATCGGTCTTGGTGAGCCACATGAAGCTGGGCAGAGGCTAGCAGCGTTTCGTCAAGAAAACAACCTGACCATAGCGAATACTCTTTTTCAACAGCACAAGAGGTGCCTGTACACATGGACTTCACGGGACGGTGTGTACAGAAATCGTATTGATTATATTCTTTGCCGGCAGAGATGGAGAAGCGCTATACAAGTAGTAAAATCAAGGCTTGGGACCGGTTGTGGAACCGATCATCAGCGTCGTGTTGCCAAATTTAAGCTTCGATTGAGGAAAACGCAGAAAACTAGAAGGCCTTTCAGGTCTGATCTGTATCAAATTTCATCAGAATATGCTGTATAATTGAGGAGTAGATTTCCAGAATTAGATCTAGAAGACAGAGAGCCTGAAGAGATGTGGACTGATGTTCGTGGTACAATACAAGAGGTTGCTTCTAGGGTAGTTCCAAAGCAAAAGAAATGCAAAAAAGCAAACTGGTTATCTGAAGAGGCTTTGCAAATAGCTGAGGAAAGGAGGATGGCAAAAGTTATGGGGAAAAGAGAAAGATACAAGGTTCTCAATGCGGATTTTCAGAATATAGCAAGGAGGGATAAGAATGCCTTCCTGAACATACAGTGCCAAGCAGTTGAGGGCAACAGCCAATTGAGGAACACAAGAGCTTTGTATAAGGCACTCAAAGATATCAAAGGAAGCTTTTGTGCTAAGTTGGGCGTGATAAAGGACAAACGAGGCAGCGACCTCACTGAAGCCTCAGAGATAAAAAAGAGGTGGCAGGAGTACACAGAACTGTACAAGAAGGACTCGGATGTGCAAACACAACATAAGACGGTTGTGATGACTGATCCCTTGCCGGGCATCCTGAAGAGTGAAGTTGATTGGGGCCTTAGACAGCCTTGCTAAGAACAAAGCTAGCGGAATTGATGGCATTCCAGCTGAGTTGCTTCAAAACTTCAACCATGACGCTGTTAACGTTCTGTATACAATATGTCAGCAAATTTGGACAACCCTGCAGTGGCCACAGGATTGGAGGAGGTCAGTTTACATCCGCATTCCAAAGAAAGGCAGTGTCAAAGATTGTTCCAACTACCGCACGGTCGCGCTTATTTCGCATTCTAGTAAGGGGATGTTGAAAATCCTCCTCTTCTCTTCCATGCGTACCATGCAAATCGTTTGCACGTCTACACCAATGGTTCAGTGAATGCTGTGAGTTCTTCAGGCTCCATGTCATACCCGCAACTACCACAGCAATAAAATTTAGGATAATTCACCAGAATTCCTCAACAGCTGCAGAGCTAACCACTCTTCGTGTCGCAATTAGGCATATCAGTAAGCAGAGCCCCCAGCGGTGGTCTATTTTCACAGACTCAAAAGCGGCCCTACAAGCATTAACAGCGGCTCTTCACCGTGGAGCTCATGAACAACTCGTTGCGAAAATACGACAAATTCATCACTATGCAATTAATTGAGGACATGACATCATCTTCCAGTGGCTTCCAGGACACAGCGGCATAGCGGGCAATCTTCGGACGGACGAAGTCGCACGAACAGCCCACCAAGACGGCGATTTGAATTGATTCCTTTTTCCAGGGCCGACGCAGCGGGCAGGCTTCACACACTTGCGCGGGAACACACACTCTCCTTGTGGAATTCTGGCCAGTTTGGGAACTGCCGCTTAAAATCCCTGGACCCTGACCTGAAGCTCCGCCTTCCACCTGGCCTACCCCGACGCGAAGAAACTTTGCTGTGCCGCCTGTGGGTTGTTGTAGCATTCACAAACCCGTATTCTTTTATGATAGGCATGGCAAACAGCCCTACATGTACAAACTGTGGATGCGACGAGTCTATAGGCCACATTCTTTGTGAGTGCCCGATATAAAGTGAGGAAAGGAAGTGTCTGTGCCGCTCGCTGGAGCATTTAGATTGACGTCCATTGAGTGAAACTAGGATTTTAGGTCCTTGGCCACGGCGATCGTCTGCGGCGAAGGGGTCTCAGGCACTGCTCCGCTTTATGAGATGCACAGGCCTAATCGAAAGACTGAGTTTGCTATGACATGACTGTAACGTGATGTGATGTGGCGTGTCTGTTATGTGATTGTATTAACTTCAGCTATCCTTCTCTCATAACTGATATCCCAATAATAACCACCATATGCTACTTCAATCATATTGTGTTATCATTTCATTATGCTTTGTATTTTAGGAACGCCAGTTAATGCACGCAAAGTGTTAAGTATAAATTAATGCGTCGCCGTTGTTGTGGCTGTAGGATAGTTGGTTTGTTTGTAGGATTTAACGTCCCAAAGAAACTCAGGCTATTAGAGACGCCTTAGTGGAGGACTCCACATATTTCGACCACCTGAGGTCTTCAATGTGGACTGACATCGCAGAGCACACGGGCGAAAAGCACACCACTTTAGTCCAGATGTGAAATTTGTTTCCCACACACTTTACATTTCAATATCTATAAAATTTAGCTATTTTATGAATTTATTTAAAATAAAAATGTCCAAACAGGTTCGTGAAATATGTTATTTTTCAAAAATTGACATTTCGTACTGAAGAGAAAATAAAATTGCGTCTGGAGAAATAGTTTAGTTTCCAGAACAAAACTGCGCGTAAGCAAAAAAATACCATTATCTCAAATTTAGAGTGCAATGCATGAAATGTTCACCTAAAATATCGATCAGAATGCTGCCAAAAGTCCAATCTAATGGCTTTTGGCTAATCCAGTTTTCTCAAAATAGGTTTGTTAGAAATAGAATTTTTTGGAGTTAAGCAGGTGCTAAGCAGCACAAGATCCGCATGGATGCTCCAAAGCATGACTCCTCAATTTACTTACAATTTCAATTTGCTTGATCGTGCGGTAATTTACTTAAAATCACTTGGACAGACATGGTATTGTTTTGAAAACAAACCGAGGGATCATTTACGCTTTAATTTAGATATGCAAAAGCTGCTTGGGATGGTATTTTTTTTTTTTGGCTTAGCATTAAAGGGACCCTGAAATGCCATTTACGACCGTATTTTGATGCTACATGTGTTTAGAGGTGGTCTTAGTGAGCATCGAGATCATATTCAGAAAGCTCTGCGTGTTAGCTATATCTGCGCGCATATTGATGGAAACGGAGCACTTCCGGGCAAGAGAGATCCGTCTGCTCGCAAAAGCACGTGCTGTCCGGTTGTCAGCCTTGAAATCTCGCGATCCCAACTGCTGCTGCTTTTTTTCTCGTCTGCAATGGACCACCATTGCTGTGTAGTTGGCTGTAAAGCCGAGGACAGGAAAGATGTTATAATGCGACATGGTGTCCCTACAAAGCAAGGTGTCACGCGGGAAAACTGGCTCCAACGCTTCGTGCTGTCATCGTCGGACAAGCGCCAGGAGCTCAGAGTTTGTGGTCGCCCCTTTTCCCCTGACGCATACCAGTACAATCCCATTTTGGCGCAGAAAATTGGCCTCAACGTGAGACGTCAACGCCTCAAATCCGACGCTTTGCCTACGCAGTTTCTCCCTGGAATGGTAAGTTTTCTGGGTTGTGAGTTATTGTGGAAACATGCGCAGCATGGCTCGGAGTCTCGCATGGAAGTGCATGAAGACTAACGCAAGTTTTGCAGGCGCAAATTCCTGCGCGCAAACCGCTCTTGCGAGATGACGACAATAAGTTAAGGCGCTCAAAATGTATGAAAGGGAGCTCTCGCCCTGCGCCGCGCGGATAAGGAAAAAAAATAAAGATAAGGCGAGCTGCGCATATGGAACCATGAATTGTGATGTTGTGATCACGTACACGTCAGTGTACGTGATCACAACAATCGCAGTATAATTTGCCTGGGTGGTGCAGTGGGTTAGGGTGGTCGACTGCTGTGCCCAAGGCACAGCGGCCGCTTTTCGACGGAAGCGCAAGCAATGTGCCCACGTACCGGTGCGGACAAAAGTAAACGGAGCACGCTTTTTCTCCTATCATTTTTCACTCGGTGCATATTTGAAACTGGTAGTCGTGGTATGTGTGGACCGGTAGTAGACGTAAGTGCCCTTTCACGGACAAATATTTCCTGATCTCCAGTGCGGAAGGCGTTATTTTAATTTGACTGAAAAAGCCTAACTGCTCCGTTTACTTACTTCCGCACCTGTACATGTGCTGTGCGATGTCACTCAGTGTTGTGCGGCGCCTCGTCTGAGTCGAATTAGGGCGTCGAACCCCCTAAACCAAACCTGACTTGTAATTAAAAAATACCAGCACACTTATAACAATACAGACCAACTGCACCCCCACCCCCTCATCCACCTAAAGAAAAACTTATTTTACAGTGCGTCCAGTCTACTCTTGATCTTTGCCTTTTAACACCTGCATATGCATTTCTTTCTCATTCATGAAGCGGAAAATTGAAAGGGAAATTGGCTCGTTATGATACAATTAATGAAAGGAGCCAACAGTCGAGTCCAAGGTAAATGTAGGTTTTTGTTTTTTTTTAATACTTTTGTGGTTGATATTGATCAGAATTGGTCCTGTAACGATTTTAGGGAGAAATATAATTAGATACAAAGTGGAAGGAAAAATAACATGCGGTATATATATATAAAAAAAGGTATCCCCTATGTTTACCTTGCACTTGCAGACTGTTGGCTCCATTCATTCTCATTCATGTGCAGAATAATAAAATTGCCATTAACACAATGTTGATTACACACAATTTCTTTCTTTTCCTAGCATGGCAAACCATCATCGCCAGGAAGCCCGAAAGACCTCAGCACTACACAGGTTTCCTCTGGACAGGTTAGCACTGTGATCACGGTATTAATAACAATGTATTTATACTTTTATATTTATATTATATTTATATATATTTAGGCTACATATACAACTTTGGAATATGTTGCACACATATATGATGGCTTTATTGCTAGAAGCTATATAAACTAGTACAACTGTTGCTATGTCTTCATGCTTTCATGCAGTTGTGTGTTCAACCATTGCTTCAGGCACCTACAGGAGGTGATCCAAATACCACAGCTCTTCCTGTAGAGGCGAGAATATTTTGGATAGTTCATTTTGTCCAGTGGATGATGCAAGTCTTTTGACATATGTACATGCCTAATTTTCAACTGTACTGAACTGCTTTGTATTATATTGGATATGACGAAGATATAGAAGCATAATACATTTTTAGTCTGTGCTTTAATTTCCTTGTTCCTGTTCATGCTGTTTCTCCTTTGAAATGAATGTCACCTAACTTTCATCTACTGCAGCAGGGCCAAGTTGTGCATGTTCACAATTATTTCAGCCAAATCAGATGCAGACTTGAACTGCATGGTATTTGAAAGTTCAAGAATAATGTTGCAAAGTTCATCTAAAGCCCCTGCTAGCTTCATTCTTGGAATGTTTCAAAAACAGGATCAAGACTGCAATGCCCCATAGTGCATGGGATGGAGGGCTTGGCTGCAATATGGGAAATGCAGTTTTGCAAGTTGTGCACAAACAAGCACGTAACGCAGTGGTGACATAGCATCTATGTCATAGCCTCCTTCCTTGTTCTTAGGAGTGTGCATGTTGGGATGTGAAGAATATATGCAGGATGGAAGGAGCCATTAGTCTGCTTCCCTGTAGTGTGCGGGACGTTCATGGTGGTGCCAAGAAGCAGAAAAGGGAGTTGAAATATATCTGAATTATGGCATTCCATACTAATCATGTAAATAAGTGAAAAAATGCAAAACTGGGAGCTTGATTAGAAAGGGGCCTATACCAGACTACGGTAGCTTCATTAGGAAGTGCTTGGTACCCTTTCCTGTGGTCTGGTAGTTACTGCTATCACTGGCCGCACGTTAGAACAGAACTTCTTTCAGCCACCTTTGTGCATTTGCTGGCTATGGCAGGCAAGAAAATGTGTCATTTCAGCACTGTTCATTTGGCAAAAAAAAAACGTGACGAAATACATAGACATGGCATGTATGCTACGTCACCTATGTGTCACCTGTTCACTCATTCAAACCTGCAATTATACCCTCCGCGTGACACAGTCCATTCGAGTGATAGCGTTCATAACTCTCATGCATGGCTTGACATGATTAAGGATGTGGTAATACAATGGGTCAACAAATATTGCCTTGATGAATCTATAGAGACCATGCCCCATACATACCTTGCACACCACTAATCTCAGACGTGGTGTTAGGATATTCACAGTTGCTTCAGGTAGCAAAAGGGCAATTTTTCCTTACATAATATGGTCATGTTGTGTCTGCCTAGTGTACATTAGTGCTGTCTTTAGAGCTACTACGGAGCCATCACATGCACTTTGCCGTTATTTTGTACAAATATTTGAACAAGTCACTAAGATGCACAAAGATATTTGATTCTGTAGTGAAAAACATATTAGTTGCGTAGCCCTAAATTGTACCTAATTTGAAATGGCATTTTTCTGTTCCCTGTTGATAGAACGAAAAAAAAACTGCATACCTACTATAAGCTTTGACAGCAGCTTTATTTAGCACATTTTACAGCCAAGACATTCCGAGATGAACATCCACGGCTGCTACGTATTAGTTATAATATTAACAATCACATGGCACCAATCACTGACGTCAATGCACTTCTTTTTCAGTGCCCATCAGGATGAAATGGCCCAGTCAGCGATTGAGGAACCCCTCTACAAAGAGCGGAAATTCCTTGTGTTCAAGGGTTGCCTGCGGCAGCTTCTTGAGACCTGCACAATGTGCGGGCAAACAAGAATCCTTCACTTTAGCATAGTGGGAAGCCTTGTGACTGTGAAGAGGACATGCTCACTGCAGCATTCTTTCCTCTGGAAAAGCCAACGACTGGTTGAAGGAAAGGCAGCAGGAGATGTCCTCCTGGCTGCAGGCATCTTGTTCTGCAATCCATCGGGGTGCAAGGCATCACAAAGAGGACCTACTACAACTACCAACAGGCATACTTGCTACCTGCCATAAATGAGGTTTGACAATAAGGATATCTCTCATACAACATTCAAGTCAAAGTATACGTATGTCATTAACTTGATAACTAGATGTTGCATCCTTTCATGACAACAACTTCAAGCTGCAATTCAACATATAAAACATATAAAAGGCAGCCTATGTATGTGCAACAGCGGAGGCATTACAAGGTCATCAATGAGCAAGTACGTAAAATGTGGCACATGGTGGCGCACGGTAATTTTATGTACATTACCGCCACTTGATTTCAGTCACTAAAAAGGACGTCTAACCGCTTCCCCGCATTGATGACGCCATCGACTGCTTGTATTCTGTATCATACTTTTCATCTGTAGACCTATGGTCAGGATACTGGCAAATCCCAATGCACCCTGCAGATAGAGAGAAAACGGCCTTCATTACTCCCGATGGACTCTGCCTTTCGGCTTGTGCAATGCGCCCGCAACATTTGCAAGATTCATGGATTCTATACTGCGTGGTCTGAAATGGGAGGTCTGTATGTGCTATCTGGACGACATAGTCATCTCTGGCCGGTCATTCAAAAAGCACAACGACTGCCTAGTCCTCGTGCTGGACTACTTGCGCCAAGCTGGTCTTGTTCTCAATTCAAAGAAGTGCCGTTTTGATGAGTGACAGGCGTTGGTGCTTGGTCACCTCGTCTTACGGCGTCCAGCCTGATCCTCAGGAGGCCGGAGCCGTTGCCGCGCTTCAGCAACCTCAGAATGTGAAGGCGCTCCGCAGTTTTCTTGGGCTTTGCTCATATTTTCGACGCTTCAACCCTCGTTTTGCAGATATCGCCTACCCGCTCATGTGCATTACTACATAAAGACTCTCCATTCCAGTGGACATTTGAATGCGACTCATCCTTTCCGACAACTGAAGTTTCTCCTAACGTCACATCCTATCTTACGGCATTTCAACCTTTCTGCTCCAACTTCAGTGCACACGGACGCAGGTGGCATAGGCCTCAGTGCTGTCCTCGTTCAGCGCTATGACGACTGCGAACATGTGCTTACGCCAGTCGGACTCTAAGCAAGACTGAACGGAACTACACCATCACCGAGCAGTAATGTCTCGCGGTTGTTTTCGCCGTGCAGCGGTTTCGCTGCTACCTGTACGGAGAGCCGTTCGTAGTAGTAACCGATCACCATTCCCTATGCTGGCTACTCAATCTACGTGATCCGTCTAGTCGCCTAGCCCGCTGGGCACTTCGCGTGCAAGAATACAACTACAGCATTTCATACAAAAGGGGCCGACGGCACGCAGATGGAGACTGCCTCTCCCGGCTGCCACTTGCCACGACGGAAAGCGACGCGGACAACTTTGATCATTACGCGCTGCTTTATCTCCGAGATTTCCAGATACTCATACCTTTCGTCGAACCGATGAACACACCGACCAGCATCTGGAGTCGTTCTTAAATGCTGCTCAGGACCCTTCCTCGAACAGCCAGCTTTGCCTATGTGATGGCCTGCTATACAAGAAAGTTTACTCAGACACTGGCCTTCGGTTCCTGCTGGTAATACCTGAAATCCTCCGTCTTTTTGTTTTACGCGTCATGCATGATGATCCAGCTTCGGGACACCTGGGACCTTCGAGAACGTTGTACTGCACTCAGGAGCGATTCTACTGGCCACGGATGCGCCACACGAATAACCCGCATATTGCAAGCTGTCCTCAGTACTAGAGTCGCAAAGGTCCTACTGGTGTTGCACCCGGAATGTGGTGCCACCCAAGGCTCCTTTTGAGAAAGTTGGAGTGGACCTTTTGAGCCCTTTTCCAGAGCCGCATGGAGGTAATCGTTGGATTGTTCTATGTGTGGATCATCTTACTCACTACTGTGAGACGGCCGCTCTTCCCGCAATTACAGCATACCAAGTTTCCCTGTTTAAGCTGCATTCAATCCTGCGACATGGTCCCCCGAGAGTTGTTATAAGTGAGAGAAGTCGTCAGTTTACAGCCGATGTAATTGAAGAACTCCGTTTATGTGCATCTGATTTCAGACATTCGACCCCTTACCACCCTCAGACAAATGGTTTAACTGAACGCACCAATAGAACTCTGGCGAATATGCTTGCAATATACGTCGTATCGGACCATAAAAATTGAGACTGTGTTCTTCCGTTCATAACATACGCCTTCAACGCTGCCAGGCATGAGACCACAGGAAACAGTCCATTCTTCCTCCTGTTCGCCCGCTCCCCTCGACACACCCTCGATACCATCCTCCCATTTTCCACTCAAGACGGCCCGTGCTTAGCCAAAACTCTGCTTGGCTGAAGAAACACGGCGAATAGCCCGACTGAGGACTTTGGCGTCACAAGAGTGATCGAAAGCTTGCTATGATGACCACCATCGCCAGATCATCTACTTCCCCGGTGACCTAGTCTGGCTTTGGAAACCAATGAGAAAGCGCAGCTTACACCAGAAAATGCTGGCACGCTACACTGGCCCACGTGATTTTAGAACGACTCGACGAACTTGACTACCGGATTGCACGCCTTACGGCCAGTGGACGACGTTCGGTAAACACTGAGGTGACACATCGGCCGATTGAAGAAGCGCCACTCTCGTGACACCTGACTTGCCCGACGGGCTTCGTTTGCGAAAGGAGGCAAATGTTACAGACCAGATGAATAATGAATATGAGGAACTCGGGAGCAGGTGGACGAAGAAGAAGAGAGTGTGAGTGGAAGTGTTGCCTGTTTTGTGTGCACCGTTCCTTGGTCTCAGAAACGTTGCGTTACGTAGAGACGTCAAGAGTGTTACGTCGTCTTTAAGCCAGGCGGAATGTTTGTAGGAACTTTGACTGATGAAGGAGGAAAGAGTATCACTGTTTTTTGTTCACATGCAGCTGTTTGCGTGCAATCAGCTGTCTGGTGCGCCAGTGATAGATTCTTTTGTCCTGATGCAGTCTCCAACCTCAAGATAATTTCACCTGCTCAAAGTGCAGTCAGAGACCTATTCCCCAGCTATTTTACCCGTATAACCGGAGCACAAAATTGGGAAGGCGTGTACCTGGTGTTTCACTAGTGATAATCCAGATAACATCAATGACAATACTGCTCCTGCTGCATGCAAGGCAGGTGCTCAATAATTTGACCACCGGAATCCGCCAGCCTGCTTCATGACTCTTCGCAAATTCAGCCTGGACTCGGAGAGAAATTGTCTTGCACGATATGATACCCAAAACTTGACTGCAGACAATTCCCGAGACATCACCTGTCCAGTGGGTCCCCAGTGAACATGGTGGAAGCAAGAACATTGGTAGGAAAGTAAATAGAATACAAAACATCAGGAAAGCTAACAAAGGAAATCCAACATCTTGCTGGAGACATTTGGTAATAGATACTGACTTAGAGGGTTCCTCAAATGCTACTTGCGTTGTAATGCAAGAAATTTGTAGAGGTGGCCTTTACGAGTATTCGAGTTAAATTCAAAGCTTTGTGTGGAGCCTATCCTTTAGAAATAAATTTAAAAAAGTTCTCCGAGCAACACTTAAAATTGACTTGGGCAGCACATGCAAACCTTATCGATAATGTCAGTGGGCCCTTTACGTCACTGACAGTACCTCATCTCGGAGATAACTAGCAATTAGCACTTGGGTCATGTCTGCCACCTCTTCACTGCTGGAACGCCAATTACTCCCAGCTTCCCACATTATGTGCCCCTTTTTCTTCCTCGCCTTTTGGCGCATCACAAATGGTTGCATGAAGGAAAGCCCTGCACAACTATAAAAGCACCTTTCCAACAACTGACTTCAGAAATCTCATCGTGGGTACAGCATGGTCACGAAGAAAAGCTTCTTCAATCATCGTTAAAAGTTCACCAGCCAGTTTCACAACCACCATAGCGCAGCCAGCTTTAAAATAAATAGGTCTCGGAGTTTAGTGCTACAAAATGCTAAATGTAGCCAATGAGTGGCTGTAAAAAACGGTGTTGGGGGGTTACACATTAGACAAGCTGTGCTTTTTTGCAAAATGAGAAGCCCTCAAATATCTCTCCTCGGCTGGAACCTAGCCTCGAAGGAAAGCTTCCTTGGACTTCTTGCACAGAAAAAGGATATTTCGTTGCATAACAGGCCAGTCAAGTGGCACAGGACGTGTCTAGCTTGGACTGAAAGACACATGCAAACTTCTTGCATACTGATGATAGCACAAGATGATCAGTTCGATCTGGAAGCTCAATGGTGAGTCGAGATTGATACTCACTTTAGTGCCACAGTACAGACAGCCAGCAATGAAAAATAGTGAGGTTTCAGACAAACACTGCAGAGCTGCCTTAAAAGAAAATATTTTCAGTGTAAATAAGTTTATTATACCAGCTCTAAAACACCACTGGAAAAATGATAACAGTTCATGAATGAAACTGCATCTGGATATAAGCAACAGACACCACCATTATCAACAGTCAGCAACACACATCCCCACTGCTAGCCTGGCACACGTCCAGCTACCCAGGTCCCCTGCACACTATACGAAATCAGGCGAAGCACAGCAATGCAATCTATAAAATACATGAAGCACTCTCGAAAACTCGATGAATTCTTCATTTGATGGTGAAAACAACACGACTTCTAAAGGAAACTGCGTATCAACAACATGTCCCCAACGGCACAGGCCCTGGTACACATACAAAACAAGGGGAAGCAGAAACTGAACAAGTGCACCACCCGATGTCACAGAAACAGTGCGAGGACCAATACCTTGGGCGCAGCTTATTGTAGCCATCTCCAACAGAAATGATAGCCTCCGGCTCTGCATGAACTTAAGGCAAGCCAATAAATCCATCCGAAGATAGATACCCACGCCAATGGTTCAAGCAACAGGACCTAGTTCTGTGGTATCATCAGCAGGAACTTTGAACAAGCTTTCTGGGGCATAACCTTTAGCAGATATTGTAGACAACAAAGGCTCAAATGTCTGTCGGAGTACTTCATGCAACACGAAGGCAGGCAAGTGGTCAAGTAGTGAGAAAAAGAAGCAATGTTTCAGAAAACATTACTGCATATAGCAAGGATACGTTACAAGCTGCCTCACATAGAGCGAAGTTACAGGATCTCTTGCCTCACATATAGAGCTTAGCTAACGGGAGAGCATGCTTCGACAAGACGCTCCGTGGCAGCGACCGGTAAGAGCACATCCTTGCCGGTCGGGCCGCAGCGCAACCAGCAGAGATTATAAAAAGGCAGACCGGAGTATGCCGCAGGAGTGTGCCCTGGGAAGATTCAGTCTTCTGGGCCTCTCTGGTGGCTGCTTGCTCCGGTAAAGTGTCTTGTTGTTTTCACCGAGCCCGCGACCAACTTGGTGTCCCCCCTTCCTTCTACGGCCGCCGCTACCGACCAACTCTGCGACTATGATACCTCATTAGATAAGAAGGCTGTGAGAATCCCTTTTGCTACAGACTGTCGGTTAATTGAATATTCTTTTCGCCTTTGTTTACACCTTGATCTGGCTTAGTATTACACGGTGTGTTTTTGTGTAACTCTCGCCCTTACTTACTATCTCTGGAATACTTGCTTTGTTATTTTATAGTCTTCTTTATCACATTGTTTGTTCATTGTCGGTTTTTTCTCTTGTCATTGACCGAGTCGTGTTTTATTACTATCATGTCCTGGTGTTTTAATTTTTTTATGCAGTGTAATTTGGACTACTACCTATAAATGATCCCATTGTGTGTTAAAAAAGTGACGCATAAATTTATTCCTTGATCACACACCAACACACGCACTTCACTGGTTGACCGGCCTAACTTTTACCTGTGTTTTCAAACCTCATAGAGGAACGACGGGTAACCGTAAAGGGGATCCCGCACCTCTGTTGATCGTTAAGGCGGGGTTTGTGACAATATAGAACAGACCAAAACGGCAGGAAAGGTATTACATATGCTAAAAAGTTACAAAAAAGTCAATGAGCTGCAAGGATTCATGGGATTTGCCAACTTTGAGAAAAATTCGTGGCACAACCTGCATACTCTAGTGCAGTGAAAAAAATTGCCCCCCCCCCCCCCCAAAAAAAAAGAGAAATTGCACGAGTGCACTCAATTCTGCTTAGGTGCAGTAATGTGAAAGCACTGCGAATTATGTCACACTGCTTAAATTGGTCCGACATTACGATAGCAAACTTCGGCCGCACCCGTCCAGATGGCATATGTGTATGCCATATTTACCCAGGTTAAATGAAGGACTGGTGCAGATGGAACTTCATGAAGATGACAATTTTCGCCGCACAACTGAACAGTATGTTGTAGTTTGAACTTGATGAGGAGAACGATGCTTATTGCACAGCATGAGAGTGTGTTGCAAAGTGCATTGCTCGTACCGTAGACGGGGAATGCCTCAGCCCACACAACCAAAGCAGAAGCCAGTAGAGGCCGCTTGGAACCGTCAAAGCCAACAGCCCACCATCACACACCCACGTAGGCTGGTCCAAATGCTCTGCCCCAAGGCAGGTGACCACTTCCTTTTGTATAAGTGCTCCCTTCTCTCCTTGCAAATTTCATCGTGGTCTTTTTCTGTAAAGCTGTAAATTCTTTAGTTCTGTTCCTTCTTCCTGGTGCTCTGTTCTATACTGCCTTTCGTTTTCCTTTGACTATCCTGCATAGATGAATAAAATGTAAACACCAACACAGAAAAACGCGACCATGAAAAGAAGTCACAGAGAAGGAGATATGCGGATAGAAAAGCGGCCGAAAAAACATATTAACAGATCTCAAAGAAGCAAGATAACAAGCCAAGCTGTCGACAAAGTTCAGGCCCCAGGCTCCAGAAATTGCAAGAGAACAAGTTAAAACCACCCTTATCAACAGTGCCAAATGAATGAATTATGAAAGAAGCTCCGCGCTCTATAAAATGCCAGCGGGATAAATATTAGAACAGGTAATGACAAGGTCGCACAGCCCGACTAACTAATTCCTGCGGTACAGGCCCCAAAATGAGAAGCAGTGACTACCGTAGCTGGCAGAGTTCGTGTACATATATGCACTGCGAAAGGAGAGCAATGTAATGCACAGTTAGATACAGCTGATAATCATGCAATAGGGGATTATGTCCAGGCATGACAGCTGGTGATAACCGAGACAGCTAAAGTAAGGCTTTTAGAGCATTCGCTCTACTCCTCCCATGCAGAAACCTCAAAGTGAATGCAATGTTGACTTTTAACGCTCACGCTGTGCAGCAAACAATGTCATCTTTATAGCTCAGACAGACAGCACTATGCTATCGCCACAACCTATCGCACCTCGTAGTAAAACTAAAACGCACTCTCGCACTGTACAGTAAACATCGCCTCCATCAATTTCTAACTGCAAGACATTTTCGTGCACTACAATGATCATCGTCTTAATGTTTCATCCACTCCTTCTCCTTCATTAAACTTACGAACATACACCATGCACATACGCCACCTTACTAAAGACGGAGGCTGCAACCGTGCCAGACAGCCTGCCGAGACCATTGAACAAAGAGAAGCCAGACTAGCCCATTGCCAAAAAGCTGAGCAAGAGTGCAAGCGAGCCAAGATCGAAGCGGCAGCAGCAACTGTGACTGCGGGCAATGGATAACGCTCATGAAATTTGGTTCAAGGACGGTTGAACCTGCACAACTTTTTGAAAATATGCAGTGCTGCCCCTACACTTTGGCAAACACACCTGAAAGGGACCAGCTATTACTGCAGCTTGGAGATAAAAAATGTGACACTCGGCGTGCATATTAGACAGTAAATAAATTCAAATTAATAATTCAGATCAGCAAATGCAGAAACAAGAGTTGTGGTTTAATCTGTGCTTCACCTGTAATACTTCACTGCTGGAATGGATGTATTCTGCGATCTGTTGTCATGTATTCACGGCTAGGAGTATCAATAAACAAACCTTCAAACACTAATTTCATTGTGTCAGTATTGAGCACTCACACACTCAGTATCAATCAAAACACAGAATGCTTGTGCTGCCTCGGCACAAGCATTCTGTGTTTAGATTTTAATTTTTTTCTATAAAATTCTATTGCAAATAAATGAATGTTTATGGTAGATGCTTGGAAGCATGTGCCCAAGCAGACTTGGCGATGCTCAGCATTGTCCTCCATTCTGGCTTGTTTTTGGATGTGTATCTTTTATTTTTTTATTAGGATTTGAACTTTATTCCCAGGCTTTATTTTTCACTAGCTAACAGTTCTACAACATTCTTGCTTACACATCTACAAGTTCTGGCACTTTAGAGGAATGAGATGTCTGTTCTTAAACAGTGCCACAAAACAGACACTCGACAAAGTGCATACTTGGCGTTCATAAAATAGCATTCTCTAGTTTCCCACCTTAAAAAAAACGCACATCCATGCACCATTCAAAGCAGTGCGCCTGGCACACGTGATAAAGTTCAGAAGCCAGCATGCAGTGAAGCGACAATAACCTGATTAAAGGGGAGGGTGCCTGAATACCATGTAGCTCGCCGACGGAAATTCACGCCGAACCCGGCAAACGACGCAGGCTGGCAGCACCAACCTGTTGCCTTTGCCCAGCCTGCCCCAAATCCACTTGGTAAACAAGCAGTAGGCTATGAAGAGGTGCTGCCTGAAAATACCACGCTTTACAGTAAACGGATTATACACACACACACAAAAAATAAAAAATTAATGCGAATCTGTCACCCGACGCTTCCGCACTACCTACTTGTTCACATCTCCGTCTGCATCGATGTTTGCCCCCTCCTCCTCTAGCGCAAAGTGCACTGCCCGAATGCCCCGCCGGGTGGTGCTGTGATAAGACGCCCGACTACTGTGCCGGAGTACCCGGGCTCGAACCCGACCTCCGCGGCTGCGTTTCGATGGCGGCGAAACGAAGAGGCGTCGTGTGCTGTGCGATGTCAGCGCACGTTAGAGATCCCCAGGTGGTCGAAATTACTCCGTAGCCCTCCACTACGGCTCCTCTTTCTCTCTATCCACTTTCAATCCCACCTTCCTCCCTTCCCTTACGGCGCGGTTGCGGTGTCCACAGAAAACAAATGAGACAGTTACCACGCCTTTCCCTTCCTATAAATAAATCAGTTTAAATCAGGGCTTCGGGCGGCGCACGTTAAAGATCCCTAGGTGGTCGAAATTACACCGTAGAACTCCACTTCTCTCTTTCCACTGTCACTCCCACCTTCCTCCCTTCCCCTACGGCGCGGTGAAGGTGTCCACAGGAAACAAGTCAGACAGTTACCGTGCCTTTCCCTTCCTATAAATCAATCAGTTTTTTATAAATAAATCAGACTTCCGGCGTTAGGCACAGCTTCGGAACGCTGGGTGGATCGTAATGCAGCCGCCATCCTGCTGGCACACCGCCAGCACCTCCGGTATGCTGCGGCAGCACACATCTTCTTCAGGTGTGGGCATGCTTTCGCAGCGGCCGCAGCGGCACCTGCGCATAAGTAAAATGTGAAAAGGCCCCAAAGCAAACAAGAAACGGCATTTCGAGAAATAAGAAAGTTGTAATAACATGTGCAGTGGCGCGCGCGCCACGGAACGCGCCATGGTTGGCCGTCATCTCCGTCTCCAGCGGGTGGTTCAGACGGGCCAGTCGATGGCGTGCTGCTGTTACTGCTGTCGTCGCTGTCTAGCGGAAAGTCCAGCTCGGCGGCGGCTTCACGCCCCGCCGGGGTGGCGCAGTGCTGTGCGATGTCAGCGCACGTTAAAGATCCCCAAGTGGTCGAAATTGCTCCGCAGCCCTCCACTACGGCTCCCCTTTCTCTCGTTCCACTTTCACTCCCACCTTCCTGCCTTCCCTTACGGCGTGGTTGAGGTGTCCACAGAGCAAGAGTGACAGATACTGCGCCTTTCCCTTCCTGTGAACCAACCAACCAACCAAGCGGCGGCGTCACACAGCCTCGCTTCGAGCTCGGGATCATGCGATCCATACGACCGACACGCGAACGCCGCAAACACGAAGGGGAAGAAATCGGAGCACCAACGGAAGTAAACAAACCGAGAGTCGGTGGCGTCACTTCGTGACGCATTATGGGCGGGGCGTCGGCCCGGATATTTTCTTTCTTTTTTTTGGCTGGCACATCGGCGTGTATGAGTTGAGGGTTACAGCGACGGGAGAGGAGAGTGTGATTTTTAATATGGAATATCTGCGTTATTAAAGATGTTAGCCTAAAATTTTTTCCCGCTTTGCTGACTAGTAAAAGCACGCCGACCACTCGTGCGCCTTTCTTAAGTATGGCTTCAAGCTTTTCATGAGCCCTTTAAAAAACTGGGGGACTTGGCAACGTTCTATACATCTTATTTGGTCTGGCAGAGGCAGCAAGTAGATGCAGACCAAGAAATATGAGTAGACAACATAACAGGAAGGTTGAACAAGTTCTAGCCACCTTAGTTGCATCCATGAAATTAAATAAAACGATCACTGATGCACCATGCAGCATGTTAAATGGCGTCACTGGTCACATTAGACACAAAAAAATGTCCCTGAGTGTCGCAAATTTGAAGCCCAAGAAGAGGATTGGTCGTGAGTAGATAGTTGGAAAGGGGCAGTTCCCCTGAAGGCGGGTGGAAAGACCACTGCTACCCTTCATTTATTTATTTGTTTATTTATTTATTTATTTATTTCAAAATACTGCAGGCCAATATTTTGGCCCAGGCAGGAGTGCATATACAGGGCATTAAACAACAAATAAAAATAAAAATCAAAACACGGGATTAGAGTAAATGAAAAAGTCAACAAAATACAACACTATATCATTAAAAAAAAATGCAACTCTAGAGCTTTAATGAAATTGGAAGACTGGATAATGGCCTCAGGAAGACAGTTCCAGTCAGAAATGGTCCGTGGAAAATAAGTGTGCTTGAAAGAGTTAGTCCTTGCAAAAATGGGTTCGAGCAGGTTACTTCTTGAATGATGTGTCCTGCGCGACAATTGTTTAAGAATTTCTGGACGAAGTATGTTTAATTTGTGTGTTGAGAGGTTGTGCATAAACAATAAACGAGACATTTTTCTATGTAGTTCAAGTAGTGAAATATGGTTACCTTTCATTAGTGTAGTAGGTGAGTCTGACCTCTTGTATTTACTGTAAATGAACCTAACCGCTTTCCTTTGCACCATCTCTATTTTATGTATGTCTTTTTTTAAATAAGCATGCCATAAAACTGAAGCATACTCTAATTTAGACCTATTAAATGATATGTATGCAAGAAGTTTGAGTTTACTTGGAGCATCATTGAGTTTCCGCCTCAAGTAGCACAGCTTGGAAAATGCGGAGGAACAAATGTCGGAAATATGAAAAGACCAAGTTAAATCATGAGTTAAGGTTACCCCTAAATATTTATAATGTGTAGTCTCCTCAATTAAATGATTAAGCAGGCTGTAAGAGAAATGACTGATATGTTTTTTACGTGAAATTCGCAATAGGACTGTTTTGTCGAGGTTTAATTTCATGTCCCATTTAAGACACCATTGGTGAACAGCGAATAGCGAATTTTGCAAAGTGTAGTGATCGTTGGGCTCATTTATGGTTTTAAAAAGTATGCAGTCATCTGCAAAAAGCCTTAAAGAGACATTATCAGGAAGAGAAACAGACAGATCATTAATATAAATTATGAAAAGCAGCGGTCCTAACACGCTTCCTTGGGGTACACCTGACGTGACTGGAAGCTCGTTTGATTTGAAACCATTAACCTCTACGTATTGCTTCCTGTATGTAAGATAAGCATTAATCCAATTAACAAGGTAGTTAGGGACGCCGATACTTACTAATTTATAAATGAGTTTACTATGGGAAACTGTGTCAAAGGCCTTGCAGAAGTCTAAAATGAGGACATCAATCTGCCCAGATTTATCGAGAACTACTTGAAATTCATGAACTGTAGTTACCAGCTGCGTGACAGTGGGCATACCCTTTCTGAAGCCGTGTTGCAAGGAGGATAAAATGTTATTTTCAGCTAGAAAGAAGTTAAGATAACCAGAGACTATGTGTTCTAATAACTTGCAACAAGCAGAAGTGATAGAAATTGGACGGTAATTAGAAATGGTTACCTTATCGCCTTTCTTATGAATTGGAACAACACGGGCCATTCTCCAGTCTTCCGGCACTTCACCAGAAAGTAAAGAAACTTGAAAGATTTTTGCTAAAAACTCGGATAATTGCGCCGCAAAACGTTTAAGAAACACATTTGAGAGCCCATCAGGGCCCGCAGATTTTTTATCACCGAGTTTACGCAGCATAGTCAGAACACCATTTACAGAAATATTTGGTATGGAGAAAGCCCTAGCATATATACAGCCTAAGCTGCACAATATAAGACAAATAAAAGCATAAGCAACACGCCCCTTATTGAGCAGCCGCACTAGTAGCTTCCTTTTGTCTTGCCGCCCACCTCTCCTGCACTGTAAGTCAGCCTACTCATGTATGCCTAACTCACAAGCACACGCAAAACAATAAATAAAACGTTCTTCAAAACTGTCAAAATTTGAAAGAGTACTTGATGATGTTCTCCTTTCAGTAAATGTCTTGTTCTAGTAGTAACCAATAAATTCATTGCAGCTGCGAATAAAGGCAGTTGGGAAGCTAATGACAAATCTCGATGGCTCGTGGTAAGATAATTTTTTATAATTGTTACTTTGAGAAAAGAAAATACACAGGTTTAGGTTGAAGTCATATTATATCGACAAAGACTGAGCTGGTGTAGGCAACAAGTAATCTACAAGCAATCAGTAACTGCCTGTCAGTACAAACAAATACACACAGTGCAGGCATCCGCAGTGAAGGGAGAGTAGAAAGCAAATATCCGGAGCAATACTGAAGTGCTTTCTTCTCTACAGCCTCAATGCATGCTTTCTGCGATTGCCATTATCGCCTAAAGCCCCTGCACTTCTATAGTCGGGTGTTTCTTGAATGACAGCTACTTCGTCCTTTCAATAAGCTATCTCTGTTATTGTGGTATTACAGCACAGCTTCACTCAACTTTGCCTCAACATGAACTAATCACGTTTTATTGATATAAAGCAGTGAAGTATAGAACCAGCTTTTAAAACACTGCAAAGGCCATGAACGATATTATTTTCTGCATACTGTGGGCAAGACTCCCGAACAAGTAAGTCTTGAGCTAAAAAGCAGAAAAACTTTTTTAGAAATACCGACCAAGTTTCAAGCAAGACTCCCGAATAAGTAAATCTTCACCTCATAAGAAGCAAAAAATCATTTAGCAATACCGAAAACGTTTTGAGGTTTGCTTTCATGAAGCCTGCTGCACTTCTATTTTCATTCTGAAAAGAAAATAGGATCAAATATAGCTTAAAACAGGAGAAAACTTAGTACTAATATATGAATGCAAAACAAAGGCAACCTGTCATACCTGCTGAGGCAATGTTTGTTTACAGACCACATATTTTATGGCAAGGCTCCCACAGTTGTTTACAGGTTATGCAGCACCAAAATGTTGATGATGTTCACCTCACATTCAGGGAGCACTCCTTCGATGACACGTGATTGCTGGCGCAAAGGCAATGGAATGATACAAGTGGAGCAGCCGGACTTCGGACGCTTATAGAGCAAAATGACCTAAAATGCAGGAAAAAAAAAGTCTCCATTAAATCAACGCCTCTAACAAATCATGTTACCATCATACAATGGCTTTTCTCTGTTTAGTTTACCTATATTTGCAATTGAAACCTGGCTCCGAAAGTGGACTGCTCGCTACTCTATGTTACACGTGGAATAACATGGCATAGCCAGCGCGGCGGGGCGAAAACAAGGCACCCGTATTCGTCGTGACATCAATGCACGTTAATGAAACCTGCAGGCAGATAATGCTGGAGTGTTTCAGTATAGCTTCTCTCGTAGCCTGCGCAACCTAGGCATCGTAGATTCCATAAACCAATTCAACCTTTATTGACAAATAGTTGGGGTGACCTGAAATGTCGGCACGAACCTGTGCAAGAATATCACTCTATTTTCATCGCATTCGTCTGCATATTTTTTCTCAAGCATGCGCTCTGGTTGACGACGCACTCATTGGCACCAAGCTTCATAGGAGCTTCTATTCGTGGCTCATTAGGTTCATTAAAAACATCGCAAATAAATGAAAACAAACATAGACGACACGGCGCCAGAAACAGTGGCGCCATATTGCCCGAGTGGATGCGCTCTGCAGGTGGGGTTGTAGGGTTACAAACAGCGCAATGCAGTCTAAGATGCAAGCCGTTGGCGCTCCACGCGCGTTTCAATGTGGACACGGCCGCCGCCCAGGCCAGAATGTACGACGCGATACGTCAACTGCTAATACAAGCAACAGCACATCATTGTAAAAGTAAATGCTTGATACTTAGACGCGCTATTTCTTTTATATATTTATTTCACACACGTAGAGCTCGCGTAACTCACATCGTAGGCTTTGCAATCGAGCGCACTATCGCATACGCGTATAAGCAAGACCGCGGCGAATTAATCACTCACGGCGTGCATGCGGTACTGGTAAAAGCTCACCTTGAAACACTCCTTTAGCGTTGGAGTACGGCAGCATTTCGCTAAACAAGAAGCAAATGTTGAAATCACTACAGTGGCAAAAATGGTCACAGAACCAGCTGGAGGCGGCCGCGGCACGATTGCGGCCCGGCTCTGCGCATTTCATAGGAAATTGAAACAACAAAATCTAACAGCTATGTGCTTTTATTGTCGCACCGAATTTCATCTGAACCGAAAATAGCTTCTTGTGGAAGCCAAAATAGGAACGGCAGCTCAACAGAATGACAATTGATTTCACGGAATTCGAAGTGTATGTGTAGCATACTTTTAAAATTTTTGTTCCTTTTTGTTCACAAGTGCGAAAGGAAGAAGTCTGTAGCATTGCTCCGCTTTTTTTCATACGCTCGATTTTGCGATACCGTTGTCGTTCACTGCAAGACAATGGCTGCACTACATGAAAAGAAGGAATAATAAAAACACTGTGGAAGTTGAAAAATTTAAAGCGCTCTCGTTGTTTTACAATTACGTTTGATACTGTATCAAAGCTTACGCGTCCCATAACTACCTCTGTAGTGGAACAGTTACGGGCGCTACACTGGGGAGAAAGGTTATGCATGGAGAAAAGACACTCACATATGTATATTTAATCCAGACTTCTTTCAAACATTTTTCCAGCTCTCATAACAGGTTGCATAGAGAAATGTGTTTTTACGGCATTTTTGTTTGCACTTGGCCAGGATTTCAGCTCATAGTTGCTTGTTGACAAAACGTACACTACGCGCCACATGAAGTTGAGCTGCTCCTCGTGTTACAATACTCCTCACCGTTTTGGGAAAGGGCCACCTGTTATTCTGGCACATTGTGCTCTTTTTGACTCCTCTCCGCACATCCGGCGTGTTGAAGCTCCGGATGTTATTTTCTGTTTTTTTTTCTTTTTTTTTCCACCCATACTGTTGAAGGTGCGCTTATTGTGCGGCTCCTTTACTAAGCAAAGGAAAGACTGCGCCTGTCTTGTTGTATTCTTCTCTGTGTCCACGTTCCGTCAGCGCCCTGTTATCCATCATGAACAGCTTTCAACTAGCGCAACTTTCCACTCTGCTGAACCAGGTCGTCTTCGCTCAGAATTTACAGGGTGTCTATGAAAAAATACTGCAAGTCTGCACACAGCACCAACCCAAGGATAACAGTGCAAAAAGCAGCTAAACCATCACCACAATGAGAATGCCAGCAACGGCCAGCAAAGTCAAAAGTCGCGTCGCCAGGAATTGTTGCCTCATGCTGTTACAACTTAAGCGTCTAGAATGCTCACCATTTTCCAGCGCAAGAGCTTCTGAGTTGTTGCCCGCCGTCGACCTGTCATCCCTCACGCCTCCTCGTCATGAACGGATCATAGCCGTCAATGACCGGTGAGGGGCTGCGTGTGGACTATGAGTTTCGAGTTTGTCATTTCCGCTTCACCAACTCTGGTGCAGATGTTCAAGTATCCGTTTCGAGATTCGCGCCACGCGCTCGCCTCTCACGCGTTTTTGTGGGTTGAGCCTTCATTGACCTGGTCTCGGTTGAATTGGAAATAACCTAACATATCCTTGTTGGTACAGGGCGCAGGCGATGCAGTGGCGCGCTTTACCAGTGCCGTGAAAAGCGCTTCGCGATACATATAAGCTCAGTGTGTGCTTCACCAGAGAATCAATTGCACGTTTGTATTTAGAGTGCGCACATTTTTGAAGCAAAGAAGACGCTTAACCAACGCTCACTTTCATTGCTAACAACGTGTAAATCATTCCAGCTACAAGCTCAAACACCAAAAGAACCTTCAGCGCTGCGTGAGTCTTCATTAACCAGAGTACCGCAAATAAATGCCTGAAACATTCATCAATGCCGAAGTTGATGTTTTTGCATAAGAACCTTGAATGATAATACTGTAAGTTTGCTGCAAATTTGTCATCTTAAACGCGAGAGATCAGCATGTCAAGGCAATATAAAGTCATCATCTTCAATTTTGTTCTTTCTGTATCGTCGTTTCAAGTGCCACCATAACATATTGTGCCGGGACCGTGCCTTTCACCTGAGCGCCGGGCGGGCTCAGACAATTTGAACGCGCTGCCGGTCTCGGGTATGTAGTATAAGGCCCGAGTCAGTATCAAAATACAGGCCCGTACACACATACCTATAGTCGGTTAGGTTGGGTGGAGCACATTTGGTGCCCGTGCCTGCTTTTATTTGTTTTTCGCACTGTCGTACTTTTCACCGGCGGCTGGACTTCATGGAACGTGTTTATGCAATTTCTTGTCGTTACGCTTGCTTTTCGCCTCGCTTTGCTGCTCAGCCATGTTATTCAACATGTAACATAGAGTTGCGAGCAGTTCATTTTCGGAGCCAGGTTTCAATTGCAACTATAGGTAAACTAAACAGAGAGAAGATATTGTGTGATTTTAACATGATTTATTAGAGGCATTGATTTAATGGAGACATTTCTCCTTTATTTAGGTCATTTGCTCTATAAGCGCCAAAAGTCCGGTTGCTCCACTTGTATTATCGCATTGCCTTTGCACCAGCAATCACCTGTCATCGAAGGAGTGCTGCCTGAATGTGAGATGAACATCATCAACGTTTTGGTGCTGCATAACCTGTAAACAACTGTGGGAGCCTTGCCATAAAACATGTTGTCTGTAAACAAACATTGCCTCGGCAGGTATGACAGGTTGCCTGTGTTTAGCATTCATATATTGCTTCTAAATGCTCTCCTGCTTTGAGCTATCTTTGATGTTTACTTTTCAGCAAGAAAATGGAAGTGCGACAGGTTTCATGAAATCGAAGCTCGTAACGTTTTCGCTATTGTTAAATAATTTTTGCAACTTTTGAGCTGAAGATTTCCTTAAACGGGAGTCTTGCTTGAAACTTGTTCGGTATTTCTAAATAATTTTTGCTGCTTTCTAGCTCAAGACTTACTTGTTCGGGAGTCTTGTCAACCAGTATGCAGAAAATAATATCCTTCATTGCCTTTGCAGTGCTTTAAAAGCTGGTTCTATACTTCACTGCTTTATATCAATAAAACGTGACTAGTTCATGTTGAGGCAAGATTGAGTGAAGCTATGGTGTAATACCACAATAACAGAGATAGCTTATTGAAAGGACGAAAAAGCTGTCATTAAAGAAACACTCGACTTTGCAAGTGCAGGTGCTTTAGCGATAATGAAAATCGCAGAAGCCATGCATTGAGGTTGTAGACAAGAAAGCACTTCAGTATTGCTCAGGCTATTTGCCTTCTACTCTGCTTAGATTGGACGGACAACCATTTATGTTTCTAAGAATCTGCGTATAAAAACATGAATATTCTTAAAAGACTCTAAACTCATTCCAATTTCTTATAAGATAATTTTCAAACAAGCAGTGTTATCAAGTTTGCAGTTTTCCCGATACGCTTAGCGGTTTTGCGGGTCTTTACACCATTCAGCGTGAAAAAAAAAGTATTTCGGGAAGTGGCACGTTGAGCGGTTTTTAAGTCCTGTCGACAATTTATTGGCAGTTTTTATCCTACTACAATATTTGATTTGAAAAGTTTAGTTCTCAGAAGTATATAAGTTCAGTGTCTAATAACCTGAGTTGAATTCAGACTTAAACCCAAAAAACATACTTAACCAAATTAAGGCAACGCGGATGTGAACGCATAACGACAGTGAGGCCTAAAGGAGGCAAATATTCTAAGACTTCCAATACGACTTTAATATTCATGTGGTATATTTAATATAATCATTATGCGTACTGATTCCGGTCACCCTGTCCAGTTAACTGTTACCAGTCTCGTGTGGGTGAATGTTTAGAAAACAGGCCGCAAGAACCTCTTTTCCGAGTACCTAAACTTCTACCTAGCTAAACCTGTCTATTTTATTTTTTCAAAGCAACAATTATAAATCATTATCTTACCACGAGCCATCGAGATTTGCCATTAGCTTCCAAACTGCCTTTATTCGCAGCTGCAATGAATTTATTGTTTAACCCTAGAACAAGACATTTACTCAAAGGAGAACATCATCAAGTACACTTTCAAATTTTGTCAATTTTGAAGAACAATTTATTTATCGTTTTGCGTGCGCTTCTGAGTTAGGCATTCATGAGTAAGCTTTTTTGAAGTGTAGGAGAGGTGGGCGGCAAGACAAAAGGAAGCTAGTAGTGCGGCTGTCGATTAAGGGGCGTGTTGCTTGTGCTTTTATTTGCCTTATATGTGCGCAGCGCAGGCTGTACACATAATAGGGATTTCCCCATAATGAAAAGCAGTGGTCTTGCCGCCCGACTCTCAGGGTACTCCCCCTTTCCAACTATCTACTCACGACCAACACACTTCTTGGGCTTCAAGTTTATGACACTCAAGGCAATGTTCTCTGTCTAATGTGACAAGTGACGCCATTTAACGCGCCACATTGTGCATCACTGATCCTTTAGTTTCATTTCATGGATGCGGTGAGCCTGTTATATTGTCTACTCATTTCTTTTTCTGCATCTACTTGCTACCACTGCCAAGCCAAATAAGATGTATAGAACTTTGTCAAAGTCCCGCAGTTTCTGAATGCTAAGCCAACAACAAAAAAAAACAGCCCAAGCAGCTTTTGCATATCTAAATAAAAGCGTAAATGATCCCTCGGTTTGTCTTCCATTGCCATGTCTGTCCAAGTGATGTTTAGTGAATTGCCGCATGATCATGCAAATTGAATTGGTAAGTAAATTGAGGAGTCATGCTATGGAGCACCCATGCGGATCTTGTGCTTCTTAGCACCTGCTTAACTCCAAATAGTCTCTGTCAAACAAACCTTTTTTCAGAAAACTGGGTGAGCCAAAATACATTAGATTGGACGTTTAGCAGCATTGTGATTGATATTTGAAGTGTAAATGTCATGCATTGCACTCTAAATTTGAGATATTGTTGTTTTTTTGCTTACGCGCTGCTTTGGTCTGGACACTAAACTATTTCTCCAGGTCCAATTTTATTTTGTCTTGAGTACAAAATAATGCCACTTTTTGACAAAGAATACATATTATAAAACTGTTAGGAAATATTGATTTTTATATAAATTCAAAAAATAGCAAATTTTTCCAGAGAGTGGAACTTTAAAGTGTGTGGGACATCTGGACTGAAGTGGTGTTTGAAGGCAACTGTGAAAATTAGGAAAAAATGCATAACGTCTAACATGCTAGATGTATATTTTTTGGGATCCCAGATTAACATCGAGCATTGTTTTTAAGACTTGCTTCATGACAACAATTTTTCACTTCAATTATTCAGACAGATTACTGTTCTCCATACGAACAACTGCCATAATTACTTCGAAAAAAATCAGAGATAGCCCAGCACTACACCTGTTACCTTGAGATGAAATGACCCGGGTACGACCATCTGAAAGTAATCTTGGATGTGAAAGGAGGCAGGTGGTATGGCCATATAATTATCCGCTAAGAGAGAAAATGTATACCTGATATAGCGGCCGCTAGCTAATAAGAGTACCAAAGTACTGTACTCAAATTTAGCAAAACGTTTTCTGCCTATACAGAGTAAATGGTACTTATTACTCAATTACTCGTTGCAGACTGACTAATACTTCCAGCTGAAAAAGCAGCACTGAATAAAAAGTATTACTTGGTACATTTCAAGTAAAGCAAGTGTTTATAGCAGAACACTAGTATACCAAAATACTGTGAAAACTAATAAGCTGGAACTGGAAACGGAATGGTTGTTCTAAACCAAACAGGTGTCTCTCAGTCACACTCATCTTCAAAATGTAATATGCATGTACATGGTGGAGAACACTTGCAATGTACTCATCTCTCTAAGATATAATTTGTTTGAAGCATGCAGATTAAGGTTGGCTTAATTCAAGCTGGCAAAAAGTATTTTTCATTCAGGCCACAGTGGATGACAAATGAATGCCTTAGAATGATAAAGGGAAAGGAACATTTGTACGGAAAGTTTGTCAAAACAAACAACCTTGATGACCTTGTAGCTTTCAAAAAATACAGAAATAATGTTACAAACATTTTACGTCGAACTAAAAACACTTACTTTGCGAATTTATTTACTGGTTCTCGTACACAAAGTGATGTCATATGGCGCGAACTCAGCAAACTTTTAAACACAGGCAGTTGCCACAACGATGAACATCTTTTAACAGTTAATGGCAAACCACTGGAGGGCAAAGAACTGGCAGAAAACTTTATTAAACATATTGCAACTACTTCCTCATGTTCACCCACTGTCGAGGGGTGTCAAGCCAAAACATATTTAGGCCCACGGCGTTTTTAGAGCCATCTGTGAAGAAATATGTTCTATTTTCATGTTGCTGAAAAATAGTAAGGCTAGGGACATCGATGACTTTGAGATTCCACCAGTAAAATATGTCCTTGACATTCTAGTACCCCATCTTTGTTTTATCTTTAATGCGTGTTTCAAAGCTGGTACTTTCCTGGAAAGCATGAAGTGTGCTAGAGTAAGTATTTTTTACAAATCTTGTGACAAAAATAACTTATCAAATTATCGGCCAATTTCTGTGCAGCCTATTTTTTTTCAAAGGATCAGAAAAGGTTATATGCAAGAGGTTAACGTCTTTCTGTGATAAGCATATGATTATATCGGAGCAGCAGTTTGGATTTTGTCAAGGCCGATCTACCGGGTAAGCCCTTTTAAAACAGAAAAAATTAATACTTAAAGGTTTTGAGGGTAATATACTTACATTGGGTATTTTCATCGACTTCTCAAAGGCGTGTGATAGAATCGACCATACCATCCTATTTACAAAACTAGAGCATTACAGTTTGCGTGGAATCCCTGGCACACTCCTTAAATCATACCTTAATCATCGCAAGCAGTGCGTTGTAATTAATGAATGGCGTTCTTCTGTTTTAAATATCACTGCAGGAGTACCACAGGGCAGCGTATTGGGACCGATACTTTTTAACATTTATATAAATTATACAATGAATATTAGCAGTACTGCACATTATATTATTTGTGCAGATGATACCAGCCTTTTCTTCCAGTCGAACAACATTTATGATCTCAAACACTATGCAAATATAGCACTAATGAAACTGCTTCAGTGGAGTGGAACAAACGGTTTGAAAATCAATGCTAGTAAAACAAAAGCTCTGTTATTTGCACCTGTGCAAAAACATATTAGTCGGGATTTCAACGTGCAACTTGGCTCAGAGAAAATAAATCAAATAAGTGACGCTAAAAGCTTAGGGGTAATCTTTAACCAGCGCTTAAGTTGGAATACGCATGTGGACCATGTGGCCGGAAAACTAGCAAAAGTTACTGGTTTGCTTTGTCGGTTCAGGCAGATGCTTCCTTTAAAAATTAAACTTCTGCTTTACAATTCACGATTTCTTTCTCACATCAATTATTGTAGCCTTATCTGGACTAACGCAACCCAAGGTAATATAAATAAATTGTGCCTACTGCAGAAAAAAGCCATTCGACATGTAGCAGATGTCCCCTACGACGCCGATACTAATGAACTATTTTCCTCTTGTAATGTGCTTCCTCTCCAGCATGTCCACAAATTTAACCTCATTATTAAATACAAAGAAGCTGTCAGACATAACAATAACACTTTTAGAAACCTATGCAATCTTAGAAGAACATTAGAAACTTTTTACCTGATTAGAAGAAGGGAATTGTGGGTAATTCCGTTTTCACGTACAAATCATGGCCTACACAGACTACAATACCACAAGCCGAAATACCTTAATCTATTACAGGAAAGCAGTATCGATATACATAACATCTGAAAGAAAAAATGGAAAGAACACCTGATATTAGAAAGAACGTAAACCTACCATTTGTTTACTTTTTTTTTTGTTTTTTACTTTTTTTACAGTAAATACCAAGCAATCATTTCGTGCAAAGTGTGCAATTCAATGTCCTGTATTTTCTTTTTTTTTTACAGTGAATACTAAACAATCATTTCGTGCAAAGTGTGCATTTCAATGTCCTATATTTTCTTTTCTTATTTCTGTTGTTAATCTGATTTTCCAAGCAAGTGCATAATTAGGCGATGTTGTGTTTGAGTGTGTGTGATCTTAAAGCATTGTGAATTCTGTTTTGTGCATAAGTGCCTGTTTGTTTTTGTCTTCCACCCACGCCAAGACAGGGTCAGGAACCCCGTCAAGCTACTAGTACAGTAGCTTTTTGTTTCTGCCCTAGTATTTTTCGTAAAAAAAAATACTGAATAATGGATTTGGATTTGGATACATGTGTGCCTGTAAATGGTGGATTGCAGAAAGCTGTTCTTTAATGTGGGCTTTAATATCATTATGTTTTGCATGCTTTGTAATCCATATTGCATTCTTTGTAATCCATAACCTGTAACCTTTACAGGTTTCACAAAAGAACAGATAGGTTGTGAAGCCTAAGCAGTCAAATTTACAGGAAATATTATTGCAGGAAAGCATTCATACTTGCAGGACGTATTTGAACACTAATCGTCCATTTGAAATTATTGGTTTGAGGATAATTATTTATAATAATTAACTGCGTGCTCTTTATGGCTTCTTATGCAGGTGACCTGTAAGAAGTATTGGAAAATGACTGCGTAAGAAAACCACAATGTTCAAGGAGATAATTATTCAAAGGAAATGGCGGCAATAATAAAAGGCAAGGTGGAATAACGGAAAGCTAAAGATGGGCGAACAGCGGTAGTGCCAATACGATTTACGAAAATGAATCCTAATTTTAAAGACTAAAGGTGACTGTAAAGCGGCAGTGCCATTGACATGTGTAACAATGAAACCTCGTTGAATGCCAATAAAAACCAATGTGTGTTACTAGCGGCACGGCATGTTTATCGCCTATGTTGGCTGTACTGAGACTGGTCCAGTGTCGGTATTTACCACGAACCAGTATATAAAATGTGGTACATTCTCGAAAAGCAATGTGACATCTTTGTAGGTACCAATTCCTATCTTTTCCGACGTTGTGCCGGTGTTGGTGCGATATTGGAGTGCAGCCTGGTACGATGGTGCTAGCTATGGTAATACACTTAAAATAATGATAACGAGGACTGTAGTGGTGAATAATGGTACATTTAGTGGGTAGTGAAGATAGTAGCAGTGACAATGCAGTTGCAGATAATGATATTGATGGCGATGACAATCATGGTGCCTTTGTTTTAAAATGTATTATAGTAGCAATAACAATGACAGTGTATGTACTGAAAAACATGTGGTCTAATCCGTGCTACGCCTTGATTAGTCCACTGCAACATGCATGCTGGCCCTAGTTTTGTTGGCAAAAACAAAATGAAAAATTTGAGAAATCATTTTTAGGCACTCGACTACTCCTGTGGTAACGGCAGAACCGCATAGGACAACACAGGTGATAACAAAGTAATGCAGATAGTTTATTCCCGATGTGTCGTTGTCCGGAAATCGGCACACATCTTAATTAAGCCTACACGGCGCGAAGGAAGCCCGCGCGCGGTTTAACGCGTCGATGCTCGCAGATTCGTGGAGATGACTCCTATTCACGCGTGGAGAGTGTGTGACCTTGCGCAAACCTGGCATAACACTGGCATTACTCGAAAGCGGCGGTGATGCACCAGCGCAGAAGGCAGCTCATGTTGCAGTGAGTCATCAAGTGCAGTTCACGGCTTCCGAATTCATCCCGCTGTGCTGTAATCCGACAGATCTGCGAGGCACTGGCATCTGTCTGCAACAGGGCCCTGCCAACAATTTAGCATTATTCTAATATTCGAATAATGCCCATCGTTGTGCATTCCATCTATTTTAGAGCCTCGTTATGGGTATGCCTTGCTTTTTGTGAGCCCCATGTCAGTGTGTTCTAAGTATTAGTTTGATTTCTTCTGTATTGTGCTTTGCTGCATAAAGTTTTTAGTTTTTTTCTTCACTTTGACCCTTTCTCGGGCTTGACTCGTTGAAAGGAGGGAACCAAAAGGCCACTCCCTTCTGTTACTACAGATAGCTTGTTTCGTGCTGAGATTGTCACACTAATTAAGGGAATCTCCTTTTAGACAGAAGCAGCCCAGCATACACGCTCTAACGGCATCCCGGAGTGCGCATCAGCGAGTGGCGCATTGTTAGTAAATATAATTATTGATGGTTGACAGTCGTGCAAAGTTGTAATCAATGGAAGATGAACTGCCAGTGGCTCACATTTAGTTAATAAATATACCCATAGCGGTACTAGCTTAGCATATGCGGTGGCAGTTGACGAGTGGAATATGCAAAAGCACAAAAACGGAATGTTTGTTAAATCGCTAAAGCCTAAGAAGTGGAGAGTAAGCTACTTTTATCGCGAAAGCTACTTTGGCCACGGTCTCGCCAATTCGCCCTGCCTGTCCGTGTCTGCCTGAAGACAAATAACAATTAAAAGAAGAAAAGAAGCAGTATAAAAATAGCAAAAAAAACGCAGTAAAAGTAGTAGAGGAAATATAAGAAACGAAGAAGAGGAAAAGAGATAACTCGGTAGTTTGTAAATTGTTTTATAGGAAGGGAAAGGCGCGGTAACTGTCTCACTTGTTTTCTGTGGACACCTCAACCGCGCCGTAAGGGAAGGGAGGAAGGTGGGAGTGAAAAATGGAAAGAGAGAAAGAGGAGCCGTAGTGGAGGGCTACGGAGTAATTTCGACCACCTGGGGATCTTTAATTTGATCTGCCCTGATGGGGCTGGTGCAGGAAACGTTGGGTGCAGGTGGGTCACCGCTGCTTGCTGCAGGGGCTGGTCTGGCACCGAATTTTTATCTCTTGTAGGCTGTCATTGCACGTGCCACCGCTGGTGGTGGACGACAGCTGTTGTTGCGGCGCGCGTCTTTCTTTCCCTCTTGCTTCTCTTTTATCTCTATATTCTCTTCTATCTGCACGAGGCAGCGGAGGTGGCTCAGCTACAGAGCCAGTACTAGGCCCGTGTATTTTCTTTCCCTTCTTCCCACAGCCACAACAACGCTGACATCGGGAAGTTTGTAGAGGCGAACGACAACAGCGAGTTGCTAGGGAAGAAGGTTCGTTCGAACGCTGTGACGATGGTGTGCCCCGACTCATCTACACCCGAATGAGAATCATCAACGACGAATGATTCACCTATGGCATAAATACCATTGAAACTATACAGTAAATTACTATGCGCCAAATAATATAATAATAATGATTCGTTCACAGGAAGGAAAAGGCACAGTATATGTTACACTTGTGTCTGTGAACACCTGAACCGCGCCGTAAGGGAAGGGAGGAAAGTGGGAGTGAAAGACGAAAGAGAAAAAGAGGAGCCGTAGTGGAGGTCTACGGAGTAATTTCGACCACCTGGGGATCTTTAGCGTGCGCAGACATCACAGAGCACACGGACGCCTCTTCATTTCGTCTCGTCTTTACTTTCAAGTCGAACATAAGCGTTGCCATCCAGATTGCTCTCGCTTAATTCGAGGTTTCATAACAAGCTAAACCACAGCTAACATTTTGGACAACTGGCGATGTTTAAACCCTATTCAAACAAAATTTCGGTGAGCATTTGGCTTGTTACTGGTCTAATAGGTGGCAGCTAGAGCGAATTGTTGGCGCCGGACTAGTTTTCCCAGAGTAACAATCTGATACATTCGCAATGTCGTTATTGGAGGAAGTGTATTAAAAAGGGCAATCATAGTTAGTACTTATTCACCTAACATTACTTTTAAGAAGGGCTTTCTACAACAACACACGAGAATTACTGAAAATCATCTGATAATAACCGTGCGACTTGCACGTTCATCTGCTTCGGTGGACGGCCCCGTGACGGACAAAAAATTGAAAACGTTCCGCCGGGGTGGTGCAGTGGTAAGACGCCCGACTACTGTGCCGGAGTTCCCGGGTTCGAACCCGACCGCGGCGGCTGCGTTTCGATGGAGGCGAAACGAAGTGGCGTCCGTGTGCTGTGCGATGTCAGCGCACGTTAAAGATGCCTAGGTGGTCGAGATTACTCCGTAGCCCTCCACTAAGGCTCCTCTTTCTCTCTTTCCACTTTCATTCCTACCTTACTCCCTTCCCTTACGGCGCGGTTGGGGTTTCCACAGAGCAAGTGTGACAGTTACTGCGTCTTTCCCTTCCTGTGAACCAATTTAACTTAACTTAGCTGATAAATACATCCCAGCATTCCCTTTATAAAACACCATAATGTGGATTTTACCATAAGTACTGTTAACCAGACTTCGGCGCACGTCTCTGAATTGTCACTTTTATAACCGAATACACCCCGCCGGGGTGGCGCAGTGGTTACGGCGCTCGACTACTGTTCCCAAGGACGCGGGATCGAATCCCGGCCTCGGCGGCAGCTTTTCGATGGAGGCGAAAAGCAAGGCGCCCGTGTGCTGTGCGATGTCAGTTCACGTTAAAGAACCCCAGGTGGTCGAAATTTCCGGAGTCCTCCACTACGGCGTCTCTCATAGTTTGAGTCGCTTTGGGACGTTAAACCCCACAAACCAACCAACCAACCAATTCTAAGAATAATAGGCTGCAGTAATTATGTTTCTGCCCCGCCGGTGTGGCGCAGTGGTTACTGCGCTCGACTACTGTTCCCAAGCACGCGGGATCAAATCCCGGCCTCGGCGGCCGCTTTTCGTCGGTGGCGAAAAGCAAGGCGCCCGTGTGCTGTACGATGTCAGTGCATGTTAAATAACCCCAGGCGGTCGAAATTTCCGAAGTCCTTCACTACGGCGGCTCTCATAACCTGAGTCGCTTTGAGACGTTAAACCCCGCAAACAAAGAAACAAATCATGTTTCCTTATCGTTTCACTAATATTAAGGAGTTTTAGAATAGGGGAACCCAAGACTTGGGGCCCCCAAGAAAATAGCGTGCCGTAGCGCAACGTTCGAGCCGACGGGCGAGTTTTAGAATAGGGTTTTGCCGACGCAGCGGAGCGGGGCTTGCGTTTGTCGATTGCAGCGCCGAGGCGGTAAACCGTGAAAAGCATATAAATATATAAAAGCCAACAATGCTATTTTAATCAAAAGAAACTGCTGTCATTGTACAAAGCTATCTTAAAGACACCAGTTATATAAACTCTTTTCTTCAGACAAGATGAAATCGGCCAATCTTTACCAATCCAGGCTGAGCCGGGAAACCTCATTTGAACCTTCCGCACTTACCGACGCCCGGTCCCCATGGCAACCAAACGAGGCGAACTCGCAAAAGCCTGGCAGCTCGGTAAATCCGGAAGCAATCAGAAAATATGGGACGTTTTATCGCTTAAATTTGATGGTGCGGGCATTATGAGACATAACACAAGCTTCGTTGGCATTTCGTTTGCCTTGAACGCGTGACACCATGAGCGGTAACGACGAATGTGTGCCGAGGTGAGCGGCCGCCGCTTGGCCGGACGCCGCCATTTTCCCCGACCCTATCCTGCAGTAGGGTCCATGCTATTTCGCCGAGATGGGGTGACCGTCGTCCGCTGACCCAAAAACCCAAGGCCCGCTTGAGTTCTGCGCATGCGCACTCGCGCCCCGCTATTACCCTACCCCCCTAAACCGATAGGGTCTCCCTATTCTAAAACTTCCTATTAAAGCACTCCGGGCAGGTCAGTAAAGACAGTTGTTCACAGAAGCGAAGGAAGTGTTCAAATTGATAATTGTTTTATCCCAATAATAACCATTATATGCCACAACAATATTGTTGTCTTATCAAGTCCTTATTCTTTATACTTTGGCATAAAATACTGTTGAAGAGAATTTTCTTTTTCATAAACATCTACAGAGCACAAGTGTATCCGTCTGGGGCCTTAGCGGACAAAAATCGATAATTCTAGAGGTGTTCAATCACGTACATATACACAAATATACATACAAATATACATTCTCTTTCACTGATAACATTTCTGCATAGCTTTTTTGTTTCGTGGAGCTATTTCATCATAACACCATTGAAACGTTTCTCTCACTTGCCTATCTTCCTAGTATGGAAGGATAGGCGCGGTCACTTTACCATTTGCAACAACAATGAATCTCGTTGACCAATGTCGTAGGAATTCTTCCTCCCCCAGCATGACAAGTTCCTCATTCAAGTGAGTGTATACTAATGTTCTTAGTCTATGCAGCATCGGGAACATGGCTTTTTGCGGTCGCCTCCGCAAAACAGCCAGGCCTCTCCGCTTCCACAGTACATACATGCCTATACACATGACAAACTCTATGAAAATGTCTCTGTGGCGACTCTGCCACTACATTTTGGCATGAAACATGCGCGTCACTAGGCGCCAGAAAATCAGCACGAAAGTGTTGAGTAGAAATTAAGGTGTTGCTGCAAACTGCCTCTTTATGTCACGATCAAAAACACGCGGTAGTGCAGAATGGGGTCCTGGATATAACGCAATGGCAAGGAATCGCTTTAAGGGTGTTGCAGTTGTTACCAGTCATTATATTTTATTACTTCTACTGCCTACAGTTGCTATTGCGAAAAAGAAAAGAAATAACAGTTAAAGAATATCTGCCAAAATTTTAGTTACGCCTCTGGCACTGGATCCAGAGTCAGACGTAAGATAACAATATTGCGAGGTATGCTTGCAACTTCTTACCAATTACAAGATCAAGCCTAAATTGACGTTTTGTTTTAGCTGCTAATAAACTTTGTGTTGAACACTTTCGCCTGGTCTGCAACGTTGGGCGTTTTAAGCGATAGATTATTCAGCTCGTTCGGTCGAAAACCTATCGGCATCGCAGCAGAAGCAGTATTTAAAATAGTAGCAAGTAAACTGCGCGTATCGGAAGTAATCGGGGGCTGTTTGCAATGCTCACAACGAAATATCATAGTTCACTATGCTATAGAAGAAAGTTTACAGTGCAATTGATTAACAAATTGTTTTCTATAATTGAAAAAATTAAAATATGAGTCCAAAAGTGTCAGACTGCTTAGATTGGACGAACAATTTATGTTTTAAGTGTCGGCGTATAAAAACGTGCATATTCTTAAAATACACTAAACGCATTCCAATTTCTAATAAGATAATTTTCAAACAAGCAGAGATGTCAAGTTGGCTGTTTTCCCAATAAGCTGAGCGGTTTTGCAGGTCTTTACACCATTCAGCATGAAAAGAAAACGTATTGCGGGAGGTGGCACGTTTAGCGGTTTTTAAGTCCTTTCGACGGTTTATTGGCAGTTTTTATCCTACTACAATATTTGATTAGAATAGTTTAGTTCTCAGAAGTATATGAGTTCAGTGTCAAATAACCTGAGTTGAATTCAGACTTAAACCCAAAAACCATACTGAACCAAATTAAGACAACGCGGATGTGAACGCATAACGACAGTGAGGCCTAAAGGCGGCAAATATTCCAAGACTTCCAGTACGACTTGAATATTCATGCGGTATTTTTAATCATTTAATTTTTACTCATTATGTGTAATAATTCCGGTCACCATGTCCAGTTAACTGTTACCAGTCTCGTGTGGGTAAAGGTTTAGAAAACAGGCCGCAAGAACCTCTCTTCCGATTAAAAATCGCCTGTATTCAACACCAATAAAACAGGCCATTCTGTGAGCTGGAACAGTGATGTGAGTACAGCGGCACTGTGATGGAGTGAAATAACACTGGAATGTTTTCAGAACATTTCTGCGTACTTGCCACATTTTCTCTCTCCATTCTGATCCTGCTAAGAATAACGCAGAGGATGCACGCGCCTTCAGTAACCTAACGTTATCAGTTACAAGCAGGGAGCCTGAAACTACCAACCTTATGTTAATTCTTCAAGCTTGCCTCTGAAGGCAGAGATAATGCTGCCGAAACTATGAACTGTTCGCAAACGTATTTCCTGCGATCTGCACGAATGACTTTGTATGTTGGGAGCAGTGCTTCATTTCCAATTTGAAACACCGGTATCCGTTGACAATTTCAGACACAGTGCTCAGCTAGCCAAGATTCAGCAGACTATTTTTTTTTGTGAGTGGAAGTGTCTACAGGCAGGAATTTGTTGTCAGGAAACAAAGGCATGCATTTTTCAAATTCAGTTCGGAACTACAGAAGGCAGACAGGATATATTTGAGATGAAAGTATATGTACGGTCTCTCATACCCTGAGTCGATTTGGGACGAACACCATATTGAAACAAAGTATTTACAGTTTAATGTTTCTAATATAAAGAGAAGAAGGTGTTTTAATGAGGTCACAAAATAAGCACGGAATTGAAATTTCGGCGTACATAATAAATACAGTGGTAATAAGCGGCTTTTCGGTTTTCTGATTGCAGGTTATTGTTTTTTTCTGCAATGCAACACTTCGAATTAATAGAGAGCACAGCTATGGTTTCAGTTTCACAGCGGTTGCCTGTCATTCTAAGAGCGTCATATACAGTGTCGACAGAGAAATCTTATTACAATAAATAGAATAACATCCTGAGTATATGTTCTAAAATATCGAATGCAGTGCGAATATAGCTGAAAATATTTATTCTTTATTGCAACACATCCCAAAGGCAAAATGCTTCCCAATAATGTAATAAAATATGGTTTATTGTTTCTTGTTTCTTCCTTATTAGACAATGAGTTCCTCACGCTAAACGAAAAATCTCTTCTTTCTAAGACTGTGTTAACTGGTAAGATTCTGGTATGAGAGGTAAAGGAAAAGACCTTAGCTCCTGGTGGCACCATCATTTTATCTATCGAAGCTCATAAGCTAATTTCTCTGACCCTGTCATATCCTTGATATGACTCGGTATTAATTTCTAACACTGTTCAAATGCATAAATTACTACTGGGTACAGTACACAAAGACATAACGCCTACAAACATTGACAACAAACTTTATGAAGCTATTAGCTGGAAGGTTGGAGACCGTGAAAAAGGACATAGTTGGTCCAGAGGTATAAAGAGAAGGTCGATTGCTTCCAGCATTCATAGGGTGCGAAGTGTCCTTGAGTCGTATGACGGGGGGTGGGGGGGAACTGCAGGGTCAAGCAGCCATGTTTCTGATCGACTTCTAAATTTTTGAACTCATTTACAAAATTATGTTTTTTATCTTGCGTAACTGGGATATCTCTTCCATTGCCAGCAAGGGCGCGGCCCTGACGTCTAGAAACAGTACAAGATTAACCATATTCAACAATCTGGGAACCCCTATTAGCGTGAAACGACCAGTGCTATAGGGCTGTCTTTTCAGCCGTGTTTTTTATATTTACAATGACACGTTTTGCATGACATATTTGAAAAGCAACAATAATGTTAGGTTTAGATCACAGGCCGTCGATATGGAGCAACAGGCCTACACGGGCGATATTGCTGCTTTTACAGCTGACAGGGGCAGCATAATGGAGGCTGTCAATTGTGTCCGTAACTTCTCTACAGTTTCCGATAGCTGGCTTATCTTTTCCAGATGTCTTGGTCTCTGGCACTTATTCCGGGTGTCGAAGCCTGACCGCTTTGCGAATAGGACATATGCGAAATCCCGGATCAAGTACTTAGGCATCGAGCTGGATGGTTACCGCCACAGTTAGTAATATTGGAAAAGGCCCACAAAAGAGCTACGGGAGAACAGAACATATCGAAATAGCTTGAGACACAGAAACACAAGCACAAGAAAAGAAGTACATGGGACAGCGCTGTTCCGTCTTGTGTTTCTTTATCTCTCTGGTTCAATATGTTGGATTCGCACTAACTGGCCCAAATGGTCACCAAAATAAAAAGCATATCGACTTTCACCAGATCTACTATATGTGATTATTTGTTTCATCCGCAAAGCTTTGGTACGTAATGCAAGTACCGAACTGTGCACGAGTAAATGTACAGAAGTCCCATAGGTTGTACGCCGTCTTGGTTTGGGCTTCCTAAAGGGAATGCTGCATCAGGATGAAACTGTCTCGATCTGTTAAAGATGGGGAGTCTGGGGCTTGAGCACCTCATTTGAATTCCAGATGGTCAAACGATTTCTGCTTTTTCTCTTCGAGGCATATCGGACCCATCCTACGGACCTACTGCAAAGTTAGTCTGTGGCGCCTGTTGCCACAGTTTATGCGTGCACCGAGTAAGTAGCGTGTGGGAGGTTTCGTTATTACAAGGTTGTAGTCGCAAGTGTTAGTTTTCGTTCAGCGCATTTCTTAATAGAATATTTGGGCGGTGTAAATTGGATGAAGCTCTAGCACGATCTGTGGGATATTGTTTTCCCAGAACCATCCTTATTTAGTGAGGCTGCCGTGGTGGCGCAGAGATTATGGCCTCGACTACCGTACCCAACGATGTGTGATAGAATCTCGGCCGCGGTGACCGCTTTTCGATGGAGGCAAAAACAAAGGTGGCCATGTACTGTACGGTGTCAGTGCTTGTTGAAATACCCCAGGTGGTTAAAGCACTCCACGTGAGCCACTTAAACAGGAGAGCCCCAGGTAGAGATGTCTTAAAGAGTTACGTAACGCATGACTCGTGAAAAGCAAAACGGAATTCTACTTGTCTTGCCTATACTTTCTCCATGGCCACGTAGGGGGCGCCACTGAGCGTGTGCTCGGCGCCGAGAGAGAGAGAGAGAAAACTTTTAATGTGCATAATATTGAGCATAATAATTCGCAGGAGCTGGGTGGTCGGTGCCCCTAGTCCAGGGCTCCACTGGCAGCAGCTGACTTGGGGACTAGCTGGATAATCCAGGCTTGCTGGTCCAGGCTGTCGCTGGTCAGGGCCGCCTCCCACTGTTCGTGTGTCGGGCATGGCACTAGTAACGTTGGATCAGGTTTGTCCTGGCATTCCCAAGAGATGTGATAGAGTGTGGGGCTTGCACCGCACCGAGGACAGTAACTCGTGTATTTTGTTGGGCTTATCTTATTTAAAATGTGAAGATTAGGGAATGTGTTTGTATTTTTCTCCAGTCTACAGCGTCCGAGGAAGTAAGTTGTTTGTGTGGTGGTGAGAAAATTCTTTCTAACCGTAGGTGTTCCAGCCTGTCGCCGTAGGGTCCTAGTAGAGGGGTGGGGTAGGGATGGGGATCCGCCCGGTTTGTGAGAGCTCGGCTAGATCATTCGCTACCTCATTTCCTTCTAGGCCTTCGTGTCCACGTGTCCATGTAATTGTGTGCGTCTGGGAGATGGAGCGTAATATTGCACACGCTCTTCTGTGAGGTTTTCCGGCCAGGTAGTCCCTGCAGGCTGGTTGGGAGTCCGTCACTACGTGTGATGACTTCTTTTGGTGGTCTTGTGTTTTTATGGTGACAGCTATTGCCAGTGATTCCGCTTCCGCAGGATCCTTGGCATAGATCGAAGCCTGGGTAACTGGCCTCTTCTAGTGGTCAACTGCAGCTATTGTGAACTTGCCAGGCTCGCCGTAAGCCCCTATGTCCACGTAGACAACTTCCGCGTCTTTAGACAATTGTTTTTCCAATGATTTCACTCTGGCTTTCCTTCGACCCTTCTGTAAATCATGGTGTATGTGCTTGGGTGTCGGGTTCACATAGATGTTGTTTCTTGTGGATGTCGGAATTTGTGATTAGACCTCGGAAGTTCTTAGTGCCTGCCATAGCCCTAGTTTTGACAGGATTTCCTTACCCGCCTGCGTTGTTGTTAGGCGTTGTTTCTGACTCTCTAGAACCGCCTCCTTAAGCTCCTCGAAGTTTTTGTGCACTCCGAGTGCCCAAAGACGTTCCGTTGATGTTATTGGCAGGAGGTTTAGGGCCGTTTTATAGGCTCCTCTTATGATAGTGTCAATAGCCCTTTTATCAGTGATTCTAATTTCGTTAGCAGGATATCACTGCTCCGAGAAGAGCTGCGTATGATGCGTGCTGCGCCGCTTTCACTGCGTTGCGGACAGGGGTAAGGGAGTCATTCCAGTTGTGTACCCAGCTGCGCAGAGGTGAGAACTGAGGTAATGTGACCAAGGCATCTGCAATTTATCACTTGACATCGGGGCAAGGTCGCGCGGTGTTTCATCAATATCATTTGAAGCTAGTAACTAAATTCAGCCCATTGTATGCTTAGTATCTACATTCATGGGCGCTACGTCTTTAGCCTGGCCGAGTGCATCAACGGTTCTGCGTAGATAGCGCACCATTTATTATGATCCTTTAATAGCTAGAGATGAAATAAACAAACAAAATAAACATCGAAACCAGTATTGTGTTGTGTATCAAAAAAGTCGCTCGATATTCCATACAGCAGCATTGAACGACTGGTTTGTCTCAAAAGATACACATCTGTCGAGTAAACATCACAGTAGAACTTTCCACAAAGGCTCCCTATCAGATTTAAGTGGTCTTAAGTACTTCCTGCATTTTATTTACATCTCCTGATTGTCTGCATTGTAATAGGCCGGGTAGTGATCTCGTCCCTCCGTAGCCGTCCTTCAATCTACACCCAAATCCTCTCGGCAGCGGTTAAAACGAGCGGCATATCAATCTGCTTTAGCCCCTTCCCCCACGGTATACCTTTCTCGGTCTTTCTCGTCTTTTTCGTCGGTGACTAATACCTAGTGCGTCGTCTTCTATAGCGATTCATCCTGGTGTTGGCCAACGCGCTGGCAAACGCCGATACCATAAGACCAGTCAGTACTTGCTTTGACTGCACAGTGTATTCAACCCTGCATGTACAAATGTGGATGCGACGAGTCTATAAGCCCCACTTTTTGTGAGTCCCCGATATACAGTGAGGAAAGGCAGTGTTTGTGCCGTACGCTGGAGCATCTAGATCAACGCCCATTGAGTGAAACAAAGATTTTAGGTCCCTGGCCACGGCGATCGTCCACGGTGCAGGCCTCCCAGGCACTGCTCCGCTTTATGAGAACCACACGCCTAATCGAAAGACTATGAGTTTCCCAACGCATGACTGTGACGTGATGTGATATGGCGTGTCTGTTATGTGACTGTACTAACTATCCCTCTCCCACAACTTTTATATGCACTCATCCCCTTCCCCTAGTGCAAGGATGAAACCGGTTGCTTTTACTGATTAATCTCCCTTCCTTTCCTCCTCATCTCCCTCCTCCTCCTCCTACAGTGTATTAAAGTAGCTGCGCTCCATTGCAGACAAAACTTCACTGAATACTATTTTAATTGCACTTTCTTTATATCGCTATGCAGCAATCGGTGTGGACAATGAGTTTTTATAGCAAATTAGAAGTGAAGAATACATTATTTCTGCGAAATGCAAATGAATTGTTATGCTTAGCTTTACTATAGCCTAAACTTCTTTTTAGCCAAAATGTCTACATTGTTTTTCAGTCTTGTTGGGCAAAGCTTTTTGATGATAAGTGTTAGGCACACTACTATTGCCCTTGTTGGTTTTATACTATTGTTAAGAGGTGAGTTATGCCTTCACGCAGAACGGGGTCGCGCCAGACGTGGGAAGTAAAATCTTGTTCCCGTTCAGCACCGCACTTCTACTGCTTTTACAACGCACACCTCGCGTCCTTCAATTACTTTGCCTTCGCTCCTCCGTGACAATATCCCCGAGAGTAGCATAGCTTCAGGCGAGAGACGTGCGGCAGTGCAGTCTTAGCGGAAGGGCGACCAGTTGAGGTAACGCGTGCAATTTCATAGGTGATATCACCAATTGTGGCCACGATCACATAAGGGCCATCATAGTGCAAGAGTAGCTTTTGATGCAAGTCGCAGCGTCGGAGTGGTCGTCAAAGCCAAACCATGTGACCCGAAGTGTAGATAACATGCCGGCGAGGGCCATCGTAGCGATCCTTGAATTGGCCTTGTGATGCATTGACTTCAAGCGGGCAATCCGACGAGCTTCTTAAGCCAAGGACAGTATCTCGGCGACATCCATATTTTCAGTTTTAGTAACCGGAATGATTGATTCGAGAGTGTAGCGCGACGGGCGAGCGTACAAGAGATAAAATGAACTGAATCCGTTAGTGTCAGGAGTAGCAGTATCGAAAGCTTACTGGACGTAGCGCAGCATGGTTCCCCAGTTCGTATGATCCTAGTCCACGTACATGGCAAGCATGTTGGTCAGTGCCCAGCTGATGGCTTCCGTTAAACCGTCTGTCTGCGGGTGATGCGGTGTTGAGTGCTTGTAGGTGAGTGTTTATAGACGTAGCAGCTCCTCAACGATATCGGCAGTGAATCGGCGTCCTCGGTGACTGATTACTGCTCGTAGTTCTTCATGCCGCAAGAGAACAGAGGTCAGAAGAAACAGCGATACTTGACCGCGGTAGCCGATGGTAGGCAGCTGTTTCACAATAGCTAGTAAGGTAGTCAGCAGTTTATAATGCATCGATTGACGTTTGTATATTTGGCAACAGGCCCTAAATGATCAATTCCGACTTCTTCAGATGGAGTGCTGGGAGGCGCCACAGGGCGAAGTAGGCCAAGAGGAGCGGAAGTAGGCCGTTCATGACGCTGACGCTACGAGCAGCTCGCCACGTATCGTTCTGACGTAGAACGCATTATCTTCCGACAAAACCGCTATTGAGTTCGATAGAGTGTCCAAGCCGATCCCAGATGTCCTGATGTGTAGTTGTAATGCATCACACTTAAAATAGAGATGTCAAGAGCATTTGCAACAACAAGCGCGTATCGTGTGCCCACAGCAGAGTTATTTCTCCACAAGAGAACGTCGCGGATACAGAAACCGTCTTTAACTCCCTGGTTGCGGCGGGGGCAAAATGAGGCTGAAGAGCAGGATCTGAGTGTTGCTTTCGCTTAAATACCTCAATTTCAAGAAAGTCTAGGGTGATGGCGGAGATGTAGTGGTTCAAATTGTCACTGGCACATTCTGCTGATGGCAGCAGCATTGGCGAGAGACAGTTTGTATCGGCGTGTCGGCGTCAGCTTTTGTATAGAACATTGGAGTGAGACTACTATAGATATAGGGCCCAGCGCACGAGGCGACCACGTGGATTTTGAAGACTGACGAGCTAGCACAGGGAGTGATGGTCTGAGCATTTTCACTCCACCTATAGAATATGCATTTCTAGATGAAATCGTTGCTGACCTGCTTTGTTGTTTCGAGGTACCTTATTTCATTGAAGAGCAGAGGTCATTAAATCAGATGTAATATGGCATTATAAAATGCCTGTCCCCTCAGCCCTCTCTTTGTGACAACTGTTGTGGATGCTCGCCGCGCGGATCTGTACAGCTGCTTCTAGAGGTTTTGCTAATACAGGTGCGTGATCGGTGGCAGAGCATGGAACCGAACAAAAAATGTGATTACCCCGGCTTCCTGTACACGGTCCACTATCTGGCGTAATTTTTAACGACGTACAAGAACATTCTTTGTTCAGGTGTGTCTGCTATTTCTATCTGGGTATACAACCCTATCGAAAAAACCTATATATATAGGACCTACTCATATCGGGTTATTGGATATAGGAGTTGCGGGAGTGGTAGGACTAGTATGAGTCATTCATTATGTGCGTTGTAGAGTGTAGTCAGCGCCCCTCGTTGTGGGAAAAATACTGATGCAGGCTAAAAAGACGTTCAGGTAAAAAGAAAATTGTACGTAACAAAAATATAAAACCAAATATTTGCCGAGCCCATGATCTAACCAGCGATCTAACCACTACACCGCGACGTCGTTTTCGACGATTTATTTCTGTATTGCTAAATGAATGATGACAACATATGCAGTACAAAATATTTACAAGGTTGGCAGGCCGCTTGCCGGCCGCGAAAAATGCAGTCGTTTTACTTTGGAAAGATTCCTAAACATCACTTCAATTTGGGCATCACATTCTATATCTTTCAAAACATCGTGTATTTTACAATGCACTCGGCAAAATATTCATACACGGATCTGGCACGAATGTCACCGTGCCGATAATCCATAGCACTGAGCCACGTAGAATGCAGGCCCAACAGGATAATGGTGTCGTATGATATTGTATCGTCTTGAACTGGCAGAAACCTGATACCATGCGGTGTAAGAGGAAAATCATTTTGAATGGTACGCTGCTACACGTCCCAAAAGAAGATAGCGTTGTTACAGTAAAGGAACATATGTTCGATTGTCTCTGGTTTGTTACACAAAAAACAGTTTGTCTCCCATGGTACCGATATATATACTTTTTTTTATGTAACCAAGTATGCTCATATTAGTCGTTTTTTATCGCTGCTCTGCTGTTTCGCATTTTACATCTTTTTCTCATGTGCGGTCGTCTTTCGACGAGTGCCCTGTAAATATGCTGAACCTTTTTTTTTATCACCACCGATAGGCAATATCATCCATCATTCAAACGTATCAGTTTTTCGCATGTACACCTAAGAATATGCGAATATATTACGTATTGGCTATTTTTTTGCCGTGTTAGAGCGCATTTTTCTTTCTACTACAGAGATATCTCGTATGGAGCCACTTGTCATATATCCCCGTTTACCTGCCTGTCTCTCCAGCGTTGTTTGAATGCCAGGTGCTGCTAATAGAGTAATTGTAAATAGTGACAACCTGCCATTTAGTTTCTGCACCTGCCCCATTTTTTTTGTTTTGACGTAGTTGAACTGTTTTAAAGATGATGCATAATTTTTCTACGCGTTTTTTCGGCATTCCTTTGGATGTACCGTGCTTTCGCGCATGCTTTATTAATGTTCATTAGGTTATCATAGGTTGTGTACCTCCTGAAAGTTCCCAAGCATATTTTTCATCTTTTTTGATTCTCTGCATTTTTATTATACCAAAGTTTGTGGTTCTGCTTTAGTATTCCGGATGACTGAGGGATGGCAATTTCTGCTGGAGCAAAAATGCAATTTATTTAATTTTCGATTAGTTCATTAACGTTAAGATTTTCTGAATGTATATTGTGTAATGTAGCTTTTTCTTTAAAAGTTGCAGATCTGCTAAATGCAGCTTCCAGCGCTGCGGTTTCATTGGGATCAGTGCAGGTGATGATGGTGAATAAAATACGCTAGTGATCACTCCGCCTATTAGGTGCCTAAACCGCCCCGTGTAAAAGCGCTAAAAACACATGGTGAACTAAATGACAAGTCTAAAAAGCTCATTTTGCCAGTTGATGCAGAGCAGTACATGAGTTTGCAGGACTTTAGCTAACAAATATTATTGGAAAGAATAAGATCCTCTAAAATTTCTCTTCTGCTATGTGTTTTTTCGCTCCCCCAAAATACAGAATGTGCATTAATTTGCCCAGCTTGCAAATATGGTTGCGAAAGTTGGCTTAAAAGGCCTTCTAATTCTTTCAATTTTTCAATATTTTCAGGTGTGGTTGAACATATATAGCACATACTGGAATGATCTTATAAGGGGGGTGGCTGCCATAACTTCAAAACTGGTTTTTAGCTTAACTTCACGAACTGCGATGCTTCTTTGAACCGTGATAGCTACCTCTCCTGAGCGCCTGTCTTTCTGCTCACGGTCGTGGCGAAAGACATTGTACATATTAGTACACTAGTATAACTTCAGGCCCACGTTTCTTTACTGCAAGCACAGAGCTGCAGGAGAAAAAGTATGCTAAAATGTATTTTATGTGAATAATTTAGTAAATATTCCTCGGCAATTTCAAATAAATATGAATGCCATCCCTGTATCTGAAATGGCAGAGTTATTTGCTTCGGACCCTGTGATTAGGGCCCTTTCGTTTCTTGGTCGATCCGATGATTTCCACTGCCTTTGCGGCGACGTAGAGCTACCTTGAGTTCTGTCTATTGCCTTATCAGAGATTCTGGACGAGCATGCAAGCTGCACGTGGCCATATCTAGTAGACCTTGACTCACGGTCAGAGCTCTTGGGCGCTCTGACCCTGGGGGCCGCGGGGCCTGCTTTGAAGGGGGTGATATCGCATCTGGAGCGAGGGTGGCACTGCCACAGCCCTGCGGTCTGTGGTCTGTGCAGGTGCCGAAAGCCGGTGCGATGCATCTCCCCATAAGTGTGCACCGGTGAAGTTTTTGTTTGAATTTAGAGAGAATGCGTTCAGGGTTTCGAAGCGTGTTCGAGCTTCTGTATATGTTTTCACTAGTTTTCAGTGTACTTATATTTTTTTCCAACACAGGCATGGCCTAGAATAGGCCAAGTGCTCCCCATCGCAGTTAGCGAAGCGTGATTCTTGGTTGGTTGGTTGGTTCATAGGAAGGGAAAGGCGCAGTATCTGTCACACTTGCTCTGTGGACACCTGAACCGCGCCGTAAGGGAAGGGATGAAGGTGGGAGTGAAAGTGGATAGAGAGAAAGGGGGGCCGTAGTGGAGGGCTACGGAGTAATTTCGACCACCTGGGGATCTTTAACGTGCGCTGACATCGCACAGCACACGACGCCTCTTCGTTTCGCCTCCATCGAAACGCAGCCGCCGTGGCCGGGATTCGATCCCGGGAACTCCGGCACAGTAGTCGGGCGTCTTACCACTGCACCACCCCGGCGGGGCAAGCGTGATTCTTCTGTCTTCTGTACAGTTTTCTGAGCTATGGTCTTTGACAGAACATTTGGCGCATGTGTGGTGGCTGCGGCAACTTTGAGATCTATGACCAAATCTCTTCCAGTTGTAACGTGGATGAGACTTCGGTATGTATGGACGTACAAAAATCTTTCAGTAGTCAACTACAATTGATTCTAGGAGCATAGAACTGGTAAATTTAAGAACGAGATGCCTAACTGGAATTTTTTTGTCTCTTTTCGCATTTTGATTCTCTGAACTTTGATCAAATTTTGGTCAGCGAGCTCATCCTGCGTTTATTCTTCACTGCGTTCAACGTATGTCAAAAAATCTTTCCCGACGTAGCAAATCCGAACTGCCAATTGTGCGGCCAGCCTGCCACTTTAGATCATACAATCTGGGACTGCGCGGAGGATCCGCTTCCGCAGATCTAGTATCATCTCCTTCGTTGGAACACTGGGGAGCGGTTCGCGCCAGCCGGGACCGAGAAGTCCAGTCCCGAGCCTCGGCAAGAGCGCAAATGGTCACTGACAGACTTAGACTGCCGGCCATCTGGAGCAGCTGAATGCATCCCAAGGCAAACACCATCTGAAACGCTGACTAATATTTTTTTCTCTCTCTCAATGAGATCCATTCCTCATATATCACCACGGACGTTATTTATTGAGCTGTTGGGTGTAATTGATACTTCAGTGCTCCCAAATGTCTTGATTGTAGACAGTTTGTACACTTGATGCTTCTCGTTAGGTCTAGGAGAAAGTCTCTACACGCAAGTTTTGTAGCCTTGTAAAAAGGGCCTAGGGAGTCTTTGAGGAACTTCGCAACAATTGATGAGAAAAGTTTTCTTTCTGGTTTATCAGGTTGTCTACTATGAACAATATGCAACTCGGGGAAGACTTTTATTTTGGGCAAATATTCTGTAGTTACATCGTTCTGTCGACGGTTCGGAGGATGATCGTGGTTTGAAAAAGAAGGAGCTTTAAAATGAATTATTGTGTTCGGCCATGGCGCCACTAACCAACCATGAAGCCCAACAAGGGGACGCGACAAGAACTTCGATGTTATTCACGTCTGCGCCAGCCGTACATAGCGACTATAACGAAATGTGGCTTGGCTCAGGGTAACTTTGCCACAAAAGGTTAACCCTCGCCGCCTGGACGTAGGACGAAAAGTAAGAAGGTAGGAGAAGACAGGACCATTGTAAGAAGGAAAATAGAAAAGTGAAAGATTGAGGGGAGGGCAAGAAAACATGACTACCCACTTCTCCCGGGTGGGTCAGCCCGGAGGTGCCGTCTATGGGAATCCGGACCCAAAGTGATGTGTTGCTTCCGCCGAAGGGCCCTTGGTCCAAACACTCGGCGTTGGTACATCTACCAGGATCCCATTTTTCTGAGATATGATGATACCACGCATGGCTAAGCGTGGGTGCTTGGGTCCGTGATGCCGCACAGGGCACGTAAACATCTGCTTTAACGAATGCCCCCTGCGGAGGTTTGAATTAAGTACCGAAAAGCTCATAATATTGACGAAATATGGTAATCTCATAAAATCGACCTTGCACGTTGCAACAGAATGGTGGGATTTGAACTAAGTACCGAGGAGATCATATAAATTAACAGCGCTCCCCGGAAAGTTTTTCTGCTTTGCATTATGAATGCAATATTTAAACTAACAGCAATGCATTCAATGCACCATTAACTATTGCCGAAATAGGCAATCATGTTACACTTCGGATAACATTTCATATCATCAGTGCACGATTACCATCTTGATAATCAGCCAGAAGTGTTTTTCTGTTATCGAATGTGAAAACGTTAGTTTGAATTGCTTCAACTGACAAAAATTCAGAATGTTACTTACTTGACCACTAGTGCCAGCCTTACACTCTTTAACAGCCCATCACATTAATTATTTATGCGTCTCCATAAGGCCTATGCCGCCCTGTGAGAAGGAGAGTTGATAATTTCTAGCGGCTATCTGTTTATTTTTTTACTTCAATGGCTACTAGACACTTATTTAGATATTTTGTGTGTAAAACTGTGCTGACTTCAACATTAATATGGGCACATTAATTACCACACCATTGTTTGGCTTCACATGGTTTTGCTGATATAGTTGAAACACCAACCAGAATAACCATAAGAAGTCGATCTACCTTGGACCTGTTCATTACTATTTTGTCCGACTCAAAAATTACGGCAGGTACGTTTTAATGTCTTATCAGCAACCGTCTACCCGTATACTTATATATGGATATACCAGAGCAAATATTAAAGCAACAAGAAGACGTCACTAACCAGTTCAAAGCAGAAACTTGACTAGAGAATTTTAGAAATGCTCTCTACCACGTTGACCAGACCCAGATTATCGAACTAGATATGATAATGATGATTGTAAGTTTATTGATATATTCAAGCAATTCTACCATTGTTAATTCGAAATAACATTTATAAGCCACCCGATAAAAATTGCAAACCTTGGATCACACTTATTTTGTGAAAAGAAATAAAAAAAAGATAAGGTATATCTAATGTTTATGCTATCCCGCACGTCTGAGAATATGAAGGTGTTCAAACAGTTCCGAAATAAATTGACCAAGGATCCATAATCAGCTCGAAATGGCTACCGTTGTGCATTTTTATAAGTTAAAAAGGGTCGTCGTGACATAGTTTGGTCCAAGTTGAACTCTTTGCTACAAAAAACCAAACACCATACTTGAGTACAAAGTTTAAAAGTAATGACAGCAACTTAACTCGGATTGATCTGGCTAATGTTTTAACGACTTCTTGACTAAAATAAGAACACACGGGTAACTTCGAGATGCATGCGACTGTATAGACTTTCCTAACGACAGAACAGTATTTCTTGAAGCTACGACATCGGAAGTAGTTGAATTTCTCCCATTAGGCCACAAGGACAGTAGGTTCCGAGATATTGATAACATGCAGGTAGGATCAATGAAATATGTTGCACATATCATAGCTCCGCCTATTACACCGATATTCAACCTCTGCTTCACTACCTCTGTTCCCAGATAAAATGCTAACCGCGAAGGTAATTGTATGATTTAAAAAAGGTGGCCTAAATGACCTAGGAAATATTAGTCCTACATCTCTTGGTGTTTATACTAAAACCTTAGAGAAAGTTATGCATACAAAAAGTACAAAATTTATTGACAAATATAATTTTCCTACACCATGCCGTATTGGGTTCCACAAGAGTAGATAAAGTGACCTTGCAATTTTGAGCAAAAGGAATATATATTTTAAATTGAATAGAGAGCTCTCTTAATAGAAATATTTCCAGATTCTTCAAAAGCATTCAACAGGGTAAATAATGAGTTGTTTTTTGAAGACGGTATGGTTCTACGGGATTAGAGGTGAGCCTGCAAAACTAAAAAAATTCACCATTCCTAAAGAAAGCATACATATAGTCTAAATAATGTACTATCCGAAATAAAATCTAAGTTTTTTGCTCTCCCACAAGGTAGCATACTGAGGCCACTACTTTTTGAAACTCACTCTCGGCATATTGTCAATATTACTAGGGTTGTCAAATTTATTGTGTATGCTGACGACAGGAAATGTTTTCTCTGGAAAAGATATTAAGGAGTTAGTATAATTATATAATACGTCATATATGATGCTGAAAACATGGTCAACATCTAATGATATTGTGCGTGAATGAAAAGAAAACAAAAGCAGTGATATTTCACTCTAAAAACAAAGCAGTTTCTGCACCCATTTTTATTGTATTTAAGTCTGTACCCAGAAACATAGTTGATCCTTTCAGATGTCTTGGGATAACTTTTTTTCCAACTATGTCATGGCACATCAAGTAACCACTGTTGTCAAACAATTGGCGAATGTAACTGGCATGATAGGTTGACGAATTCTTTTCAGGTCACTCAAACTACTTCTTTATAAGGCACTTTTGAATTGTCACCTTCATTACTGTCACCTTGAATGGAAACTTCCCTACATTCCTGTCTCCGTAAAATTCACTCCTTACAAAAAGTGTTCTTCGCTTTGCATTTAATGTTAATTATAGGTCACGCAACAAAGGTCTCTTTATTGTAGCTGGTGTTATCACTATCTTTCTTTGAGTTGTATAGGCACCGGTTGAGCATTCGTTTTGAAATAATAAATAAATATACGATAAATAAAATTCGAAGCTTGGTCATTTTGAAAGAGAAAACAACAAATGAACCCCTTAGGCAGCAAGAAAATTGGATAGCGGAAACTGTACGCCTCTGCTCCAAGCAATAAAGCTTGCAACATACACTTCCTTCCGTTCTGAATGCTTAGTCATATGTAAACTTTGACTTCTTCAATTCAACCCATCGGATGCTGCGTAGCATGCGTATACAAGGTGTAGGCCAAATTTCATTATTGCCGACTTGCGCCTCCGCGTTCTGCTTTCTCTATTCAATGAATGGAGGTATTATGCATTTGTTCTAAGCTTCTTTCTCTTGTGTTTCTGTTCAGTTCACCGTGAATGGTATTGCAATGTACTTAGCTTTCTGCTGTTCTTATTTAACTTACTTTTCTCCTTTTCTTTCCTTTTTCTTTGTATAAGACTAAACGCTGATTGGGCTGCGATGCAAATAGGGGCCGTGATTTTGTCAATATGTTTTCACAGGTATTACTGCTGCTCATCTGTTGATCTACATTTAAGGCAAATATGAATTTATTGTTATTATTATTATTAGGCCAGAACAGTCTATTAATAACATAAATTCACTCGCTAGTGATTGGTGTGTACTCTGACCTTTTCTTTGTGTTCTTCGCGCTCTTAAACTACGTCTAAATTTTATTCTCTCTATTGCCTTCCATACTCACCGAGTTTTCGGTCCCCCTGAAGTAGAGCGATAAGCACAGCTGAATGATAAAAAAATGAAATTCCTTTCGAGCAGTATGCATTTTGAAATTCGCAAAGGGCGTTCAAGCGTGGGTAGCTGACTGAGAACATGAAGAAGTAGCAGCTTCCACAAATTCTTGCAACCATTTTCAAGGCAAGTCCTTCTGCGAGCAATGTAGAATCGCTTCAGGGGAGGAGGTACACTGAAGCCTATTTGAAAAAAAAAAACAGAAACCAATAAAATAAAACAAGCGCAATTGTGAGCTGGTACGCGAGGTCATAACGGATATTCTTTGGTTGCGCCTAACTCGCGAACTTTGCATGCACAATGCATGACATTTATATCCATCGCCCCTACTTTGGTCCTTCTTGTATGGGATTTACGACCGAGGATGGCTTCAGTGTAGAGAGTATCGTTTTATTATGAGCAGTTTATGTCAGGACAAGAGCGCCAGGGAGGCTTTATTTTCCTCCCGAGAATCAGAACTCTGAGGCCTCTGAGAAACCGGGTCAACACCTTTTAATATTTTTTTATTTACTCAGTAATTATGTCCCATCCCTAAGCGAGAGAAAAGAAGTGAGTTAGAAAAGAGCAATGTTTGCTATTCCTATTTCTCCATCCACTCCATTGTTTATGACTTCCTCCATGGTCCGCTTATTCTGAAAGGAGAAAATGCGCACCTCGCACACCCAAATCATGTCACCCCTAGCCAGCATTCACGACTGTTATACATAATTTATTTTACTTTCATAGCCATGTTACGATTTTCGATCAAAAAGTGTCCGGCGTTCAAATGATACCAAATGCGTAGTGACGCGGCTCTCCTAGAGGAAAATTGCTGCGAAGTCATGCATAGTTTTAAAGGACAAAAATTTCTGCCTTATGAATTGTATAATATTTTCCCTGCATGGGTTAATGAATATAGAGCGCGTTATAACTTGCCAAAGCAGAAACGTGTTGTTTTGCCGGCGCAACCAAAATGAAAAAAAAAAAAACATGCCCTTCAAATCCGCAATTATGTGACAAAAGTAAGCAAATTGTGATTGAAATAAAGTTACCCACAGCAGCGTCCATAAACCACCGAATCTATTTGTTGCAAGTAGCGCGGGATCTGTTACATTCGATGTAAATCAGTTTAAAAAAAAGACAAGTTTCATGTCACCAAAATTTGCTGCTCATTAAAGATCGAAAAATCAGCGTACAATTTTTTTGCTATTACTAATAAAGAGCATCGTGCTTTTCAGTGATATCACGCTTCAAACCATTTCGTTCCTTGTTTAAAAACTGCATTATTGCGCCACAGACATTACCACCGTTTTTTACACTGTGTAATATTGTACAACACTAAGCTTGTGAATTCGGGCTATCAGACGTCCAATAAAATATGCTGTGAACATTTATTGTTTTCAAGTAATTGCTGCATGATTTTTGCTGTGACTGAAACTTTGTGGTAGCAATGCTGTTTATTTCACACCGTGCGCTGACATAGTTGCATTGCGGTTACGATAGGATAAACGCGAATTAATCGAATCGGCATGGTTGAGAAAACAGCGCGACTCAATAACTAAAATTGCATAAGAAGGAACTCTGTGACTTCAGATAAAAGGAAAAGTTTGCTGAAACGCGTCCTAGAAGGGAAAGTTTTTTTTTAAAGGGTTTTGGTACGCAAGAAAAGGAAAGCTGGTCAGTGAGCCGCCGCACATTGAAGTAAAGGTGGTGGTGACAAACATTTATTTGTGCAAGGGCCCTCAGAATTCTAGATGGAGCTCCTATTCCGGAGCCCCAATGGCGTCTAACGCCGCTCGCGCCTTGGCGACCAAGGTCCGCTGGGACTGTAGGTGATTGCAGCTGAGCAGAGCCGCCTCCCACGCCTCCCTAGAAGGGGTGGATAATGAAGTAGTGGAAACGGTGGGGATTGGATGGACAGGCCCAGACCATGTGGAAAACGTCCGAGAAGGTCGCTCCACACAGGCTGCAGCCCCCATCAAAGTCTGTATTGAAGTGCTTCAAGACTGCCGGGCACAGCATTGTGTTTGTAAAAATTTTAAGAAGGAGCCTATCGTCCGCACTGCGGAGACCTTTACAAGGTTCCGGAAAGCGGCGATGGCTGGCCTTATAATATGTGGTAATTTCTTTGAATGTAATAAGACATTGAGTGGGCTCGGAGTAGACTTCCCGTGCAAGTTTGAGTGCCCGGGGAGAGAGCGCGCGGGCCGCCTGATTGGCTAACTCATTGCCAAGGAGTCCCTGATGTCCGGGAGCCCAGATGAGATTGCAAATTTGAGGGTCGCTGGACCGACAGCAATTTTGTAGGATGCGCTTGGCTAGAGGAGGTATCCAACCCAGCGCATATTCCGACAGGCCCCCTTGGAGTCGGTAATGATGTGTTTTACTTGTGGGAGGGAGAGGGTGAGCGAAATCGCGATTTCCTCCGCGTATCTTGTGTTGTGGGCCTGGAACTGAGTCCTGCCACTGTGTTGGAGTTGTGGACCACTGCCTGCTGTGAACCACCTCTCACGGAAGGGACCGGCAATGTGCACGTAGTATACATGCTGTTGTCTACCATAATGCCGCTCCAGTGCTTCCGCACGCGCCTGGCAACGGCCATTATGATCAGAGTGTGACATATAGCGGGGAATGGGCCTGACCCTGAGGGCGCGTCTCCAGGGTTCTGGCGCTCGCACCCGTTCCTCAAAGATGGTGGTGCACTGGATGTGTAGTCAGGTTAGAATGCGGTGACCGGATGGCGTTTGTCATAGGCGCGGCGCTGTCCCCTCACTTATAACACCTCTAATATATTTGTATTTGCACTTCTTTTTCAAAGCGTCGTTTAAAAAGCTGGCATTGGTTCTTACGGCTATAGTGCTGTGTGCATCTACATGTGCATTGAATGATTGATTGAAAACATCTTTATTTATTCAGTATTCTCAGAACATGTGGGTGGGCCGCCTATTCCGGTAGTCCATTGGCTGCTGCTGCTGCGCTGGCCCTCTCCACCAGCCAGTGATGAAGGTCAGGATCATCGCTGAGCTGAATAGCCTCCCACTGCTCCTCCGAGGGGTTGGGAATGGGGTCAACTAAGGGATTAAATTGGCATGCCCATACCATATGGTAGAGGTTAGCTACCTCTCCACAGTGTGGGCACTGCGGAGAGTATAGTGTAGGGTACCACAGGTGTAATTTAGCTGGTGTTGGGTATGTGTTGGTTTGTAGTCTCCTAAGGATGTTCTTTTCTAACTTATTGAGGGATTTGTGTGGTGTTGGGTACTCCTTTCTGGCTGTTCTGTATGGCGCGAGATTGTCAGCATACAGTGCTAAACCTATCAAGTCACGGCACCCTTCATAGTCATCAGGGGGAGACGCCCGGTATAGAAGAGCTCGGGCATGCCTGTGAGCGGCTTCGTTTCCTCCTGGTAGTTCCAGGTGACCGCGAAACCAGATGATTGATGCTTGGTTGGGTGGGTGCTTAGTTAGCAATGACAACCCTGACTTATGAATTAATCCGTAATTGAAGTTGCGACAGGCGTTCTGGGAATCAGTGAGCACAACGGCGTTGGGGTTAGATGCTACAGTTAATGCAATAGCTGCCTCCTCTGCGTGAGTGGGGTTAGATGTTTTCACCGAGGCGCAGTTCACCATCGACCCCGCAGGCGTTGAGACTACAATAGTCATGACTCCATTCTGTGGTCCTGCTGCGTCCACGTAAAGGGTGTTAGTCTGCTTGTCCCATTTCTTCTGTAGGGCTTCCCCTCTTGCTATCCTCCTCTCGATGTTATATGCGGGATGCATATTCCGCGGAATGGGGTACACGTTGATGCGTCTTCTCACATCGCGTGGGACCTCTTCCTTATGGTCAATTGTATAGGGCTGATTAACATGGATCTTCTCGAGCAGTTCTCTGCCGGGTGTTGTAAGTGCGAGCCTATTGAGTTGTGAGAGCCATTGTGCTTCCCACATCTCTTCGAGGGTATTATGTACTCCTAGAGCCATGAGCTTGGCCGTTGGCGTGGAGTTCGGTAGCCCCAGGGCCGTCTTGTAGGCTTTCCTGATGAGTGTCTCCAACTTCTCAATTTCCGACCTGGAGAGGTTAAGGAATGCCGTCCCGTACAATATCCGCGAGATCACGAAAGCTTGCACTAAGCGGATGGTGTCCCTTTCCTTCATGCCATGGTGTGTATTTCGGATACGATGTATCATCCGGAGGATTTGCTCGGTGGATGTTGTAAGCTTCTTCATTGTGGTGGTGTTCTGTCGCCCCTGCGGGATATACTGCCCTAGGATCTTGATCTCCGTGAGTTTCTGTACTGGGTGGCTCTCTATATACACCGAGATGTTCAGTGCTAGGGGTGTCCTCGGGTTCTTCAGAATTAGCAACTCGGACTTTTCCGGCGCACCCTGGAGGCCTCTCTCCCTGGCGTACCGGGCCACCGTGCCCGCTGCTGCTTGAAGACGCTCCTCGATCTCGGCGTCACTCCCCGAGTTGCACCAGACAGTGATATCATCCGCATACAATGTGTGTTTGATGCCGGGAATTTCGGAAAGAAGGCCTGGTAGATCTTTCATAGCTAAGTTGAACAAGAGGGGTGACAGTACCGCCCCTTGCGGTTCCCCTCGGGCCTAGAGTGATGAGATCTTATTTTATTCCACCGAAGTTTATAGTGATTTGTCTGGCTGATAAGAAGTTTTTGATATAGTTGTAGGTTCTTGCGCCACAGTTGGTATCGGCGAGGCTTTGCAGGATATTTTTATGTAGAACGTTATCGAACGCTCCTTTCAAATCAAGTGCCAGGATGACCCTTGTCTGTGACTTGGGAGGTGTCTCAAGGAGGTCTTTGTACAAGTACAACAGGGCGTCCTGTGTTGATAGGTGTGGGCGAAAGCCGAATTGAGTGTTAGGTAGGAGGTTGTTATCTTCTAAGTATCTACTCAGTCTCGTGTTGATGACCCTCTCTATGAGTTTCCCCAAACACGAGGTCAGCGATATCGCTCTTAGATTATCCAGCTTAGGGGGTTTGTTCGGCTTCGGAATGAACCGAACATCGGCTGTCTTCCAGGATATTGGTAACGTTCCTGTAGCCCAATGCTGCTCGTTGAAGCATTCCACCAGCGAGGTGATGGTGTCATCGCTGAGGTTAAATAAGAGCTTCGCTGTTATCTGATCTGGACCTGGAGCTGCATTTTTTCTCATGGCCGCGATTTCTGCTTTGATTTCTTCTTTCGTGAGTGGGATGTCCAGCTCGGGATTCGGCAGCCCAGAATACTCCGGCTGTTCCACGACTTGGTCCGTGCACAGATACCTGGTCTCGAGCTTTTCCATCAACTCTGTGTCCGTACCCGGGGTGGCGTGTACGATCTTCGTGAGCCTGTCTTTAGTGGCCGACTTGCTGCTGCTGGGGTCGATTAGGACACGTAGGAGCTTCCAAGTCATTGACACCCCTAGCTTCCCCTGAATACCATCACAGAGCGAATTCCAGTTCTGTCTGGCTAAGGATATGGCATAGGATTCTGCCTTTTTGTTTATCTCCGCTATTTTTTTCTTGAGTTTGCGGTTAAGCCGCTGTCTGCGCCATCTCTTTGTCAATGAGTGCCTCGCTTCCCATAAATGTAGAAGGTGCGGATCGACCGCTGGGCAGTCCTCTGTCGTGCAGACCTCTTTTGTAAAGGCTTTCAAAGTGTGCACCTCATCTTTAACCCATTCCTCTAGGTCGGTAATAGGGTTTGCAGGAGATGTCTGGGCCTTTCTCCACCTGCCCCAGTTCGTAACTCTTGCGATACCTATTTTGCGCTTGCACGCATTTGTGCTTATCTCCAGAGAGAGTATTAAGTGATCGCTTCCCAGGTGCTGTTCGGTATTCTTCCAAATGGCGCTTTGTATGTTCTTGGTGAATGTCAGGTCAGGACACGTATCTCTACTGACACTGTTTCCCAGCCTCGTAGGGTAAGTGGGATCGGTGAGGGTCGATAACCCTTCTTGCGTCACTGCTTCTTCCAGTTTTCTGCCTTTTGGTGTTGCTGCCGGGTAGCCCCATGAAGGGTGTGGTGCGTTGAAGTCGCCCCCAATCACGCAGGGGGAATGGCCCACTAAGGTCAGAAATTTCTTTATGAGGGAACCCAATTTTGCGTGCCTGTCTTTAGGAGGGCTGTATACATTCAATACGTGCGTGCTTGCCGCTCCTCTTTGGAGAGGAAGAATAGTTATATAGCAGTGCGCAATATCCGGCTCGAAAGGGTCGTGTAATATGGCAGTGTATAATTTGTGCACTAACGTGGCAGTTAACTGGTCGTGCTGGTAAGTGACAGTCTTGGAGTTTAATAGGTATTAGGTGGGGTTCTTGAATTAGGATAGCTGCCGGTGGGTCAGACTCCTGAGATATAAGTAGATTTAGAGCAGCCTGCTTTCTCCTGTATCCCCGGCAGTTCCACTGCCAGATCTTTACTCTAGGTTTGGCTGGCATGTTGAATCCGTATCGGATGGCTCGTCCACTTGCATTGTACGAGCGAATTTCGACTTATGTCTTTTATACGCATGTTCCTTCCGAAGTGCAGAAATTGCCGTCTCCGTGTATCGTCGGTTGTTTGCAATCTGCTCTCGAATTTCTTGGAATTGGGCGTTCACGTAAATTGGAAAAGCTTGAAACTCCTCCTTGAAGGACCTCAGTTCTTGGATAATTTGTTGATAGACCTCGCCTAAGGCGGGCTGGGAGCTAGGTACTACCTGCTATTTTTGGTTTTGAGGAGTCAGCTAAGTTACCGGGGTTATTGCTATAGTAGTAGCTCGCTTAAGCTCTTGGTTTTGGATTTTTAAAGCACTGACTTGTTTTTTCAGACTTTCTATCTCTTTTTTGAGTGCTGCCAACTCCGTGCTATTCTGAGGGGAGGACGAGGGGAGGGGAGGCCACTCTGCAAAGCTCACCTTCGAATCTGAAAGCTGACCCGAGGACGTCTTCTTCGGCTTTCCGGTGGTCTTGATGAGGTTCTCCTTCCCTTGTTCTTTACCCGCCTACACGTGACTGGCGTTCTGGGTGGAGCCTGTTGCCCGGCGTCTTGAGCTGGAACGGCCGCGGGAGGCGGAACGAGAGCGGGAGACTGATGACGACGCTCCTCTGTGTCGCTGTGCAGGCTGCTTCTTCTGCCTTGGTCTGCTCCTATCTTCTTCATCTTCAAGTTTCGTTGTTGATGCCGCGTTTGATGACGCGGCACTAGCGTTCTTGTTCAGCGGTCTCTGGAATTTCTCCTTGCAGTCTCTTGCATAAGTCTTGTGCGGGCCCTTTTGTTTTATTTGCGGAGGCTTGTAGCCGCGCTAGACGCATGCGTGTTTTGGAGGGACCCAAAGAGTTTAAAATTATTTTTAGCGATATTTTTGGCCTGCCTAGCGTTGTTTTTATGTCGAGGTTTAGATAAAACACGGTTGCTGTTGTTTTGCTTCTTTATAGTCTCTTCAAAACTTCAAAAAAAGCATATTAGAATCACAGCACTGAAACAAATTTCAGTACTGAAAAATAGGTTTTGAGAGCTAGCAGTCGGTGGTGACTGGGCTGAGCAAAATAACCCAGAAGCTTTTTCAGGTGGAAACACGCAACGCTGGTAGCCCACGACAGCGCAGCAAGAAAATTACTTGAAGCATCAGCGCAGTAGTAAAAAACGTAGTGTTAAATATACCAAACCGCAAATGTAAAAAGCATAATAATAATAATAATTAATAATTGGTTCACAGGAAGGTTAAGGTGCAGTACCTGACACACTTGCTCTGTGGGCACCTGAACCACGCCGTAGGAGAAGGGAGGAAGGTGGTAGTGAAATTGGAAAGAGAGAAGGAAGAGCCGTAGTGGAGGGCTACGGAGTAATTTCGACCACCAGGGGATATTTAACGTGCGCTGACATCGCACAGCACACGGACGCCACTTCATTTCGCCTCCATCTAAACGCAGCCGGAGTGGTCTCGTTCGAACCTGGGAACTCGGGTACAGTAGTCGGCCGTCTTACCACTGCACCACTCCGACGGGCCAAATGTAGAAAGAAAATTCAATTATATTTCTGGTTTGGAAAATATTTTGATGCTACAGAAATTATAAAAAAAGCAAAAGCTATAAACACTTTAGATAATAAGTACCTTGAATTTAAAATACATATTCACAAGTCCACATTTCATTTTCTTACATGTTTCTGTGCAGTAGATTGTCATCGACGGTTGAACTTCTGGCGCACCCTGTTATTTTTTTGCTAAACCGGCGGCCTAGAATCCACTCTAGCGCCCTGGGATTTCGAGACACCACTTTCAATATTTTACTCTGGTCAGGGTATAAATTATATCTGTACTTTAGATACTGAGCCATAGCGTACGCAAAGTTCATGTTTAAAATTATGGGTGGCGCAGTGGTTAAGGCGCTCGACTACTGTTCCCAAGGAAGCGGGATCGGATCCCGGCCTTGGCGGCAGCTTTTCGATGGAGGCGAACAGCAAGGCGCTTGTGTGCTGTGCAGTGTCAGTGCAAGTTAAAGACCCCAGGTGGTCGAAATTTCCGGAGCGCTCCACTACGACGTCTCTCATAGCCTGAGTCGCTTTGGGACGTTAAACCCGACAAACCAACCAACCAACCACCTTTTTTGGCGCAGTGCTTGAAGGACGCGAGCTACCGGTTATAAAATTAGATTACTTATTGCGCATGTCCATCCGTCACGTGGCAGTCTAATGGAGTTTGACCGGAGGCTACATTATACCTCATCTCCCATATTGTCAATATTTCACATGGAAATGCATTGTGACAAAATTACAGCTTCCTGTGGACAAGGTAGCTTGGCTTACAATGAAAGTGTTGGTGCACATATTATGTGAAAGAGTGAGAGAAAATCTTGCTTGAAACTTAGAAGTGCTCTGTCAACGGTGGTCGTACGCTAAAACCAACCTATACAATGGAACGTTCTTATTATATTTTTCTAGGAGGAGCTATCGCTTGGAACTGAGAGCATATAAGTGCATTATGTTTTAGTTCGCCCACATGATTAGTAATATTGACGCGTTTTATTTGAACTTCACCAAGCTTTACGGTAACCAGCGCTCTTGATCAGACCCTTCAGGGGTGCTCAGCCCTGATGGGGCTGGTGCAGGTGGGTCACCGCTGCTTGCGACGGGGGCTGAACTGGCACCGAATTTTAATCTGTTGTAGGCCGTCATTGCACACGCCACCGCTAGTGGTGGACGACGGCTGTTGTTGCGGCGCGCGTCTTTCTTTCCCTCTTGCTTTTCTTTCTTCTCTATATTCTCTTCTATCTGCACGAGGCAGCGGAGGTGGCTCAGCTACAGAGCCAGTAGCAGGCCCGTGCATTTTCTTTTCCTTCTTCCTACAGCCACAACAACAACAACAACAACCAGCGCTCCTGCCAGCACTTCCAAGAACCCCTGCCGACAAATCGTTAAGAAGTCGAAGGAATTTTGAGACATGTTCTTTTATCGCGTCATCGGAGGTTGTCTTCCCCATGACAGTTTCTGCGGTTGTTACCACGCCAGTGCCCTCACCTGTGAAACGAGCGGGCATTACCATTCAAATGTACACGTTTTATTTGGCGCGTTCTTTCAAAGCAGATTTTCTCAAAGTTATTGATAACTGTTCCTGACGCGGCCTTACTGTGTTTTCATGAGCCACTATTGGCGGTAGTCTAATGACGGTCAACGTACACTGCAGAGTGAAGACATGCCGTATTCTGATGAGTTCATAACCGCCCCAAGGTTTAGCACATAATTCTGCTGTTAGATCAGTTAAATGACAGTTGCCTTTTTTGAAAAAAATTAGGGAACGTTACTCTGTTTGAGATTATTCTAGGCCTACTGTTGGGTGGAAAGCACTACGATTCTGATGCCGGCCGGTGATTGCTTATAAACATCTACTGAACGCTTGGAATAATATATGTGCTGCTAGTTAGTTGCGCACATTCCTCTTTTTAATGACTTTCTTGCAATGTGTGTAAAACTAGAGCTATCCCAAATAGCGCAAGTCGTAGAATCAGTTTGCTAATTTGTTCCCATATTACCTGTCTTTGCCTTCCTAGTGCCTTCAATACCAGTCATAATTAGCTGTCTCCTCCACAATCATTTTTCAAGAAGCATTAAGCTTAAGCGTATTCTCACCATGTGCAGCCCTATAAATCACTCCCCTGCCCTTCGAGTGTTTTAATTATCTTTGTTTTGGCTGTTTGCACCGAAAAAAGCCGTTTTCTCCTAAATCACAGAATAAAAGACACTGCCAAGCTAAAGTGGGCACATCCCCACAAACAAATTTAAACACGGCAAAAAGTTAACGAAATCGGCTTTAACTACGCTAAAAAGAAAGAAACCAGCTCGAATGTTGCCTGCTATGAGTTTAGCTGCGCAAGAGCGGCGTAAGGAAGAATCGGGTAACCACAAAATCATCATGGTAAAGGATTAGAGCAATTCCTGCTCCCACGTACCATCATCTATCAAGTGTGGAATAAATAGAAAGAACTGTAATACGTAATGCTAAAAAAAAAAAAACTGAAATCTAGCGTGGGACGTGTCCTTACAGCAGAGGGATATAGTGACTCGGCTTTGCGTTTCACATGCTAGAAATTCTAACAGTTATTTACAGTACGTATGAATGAAATAGACCGAAAGCTTTGTGAGGTGGAGGTGAGCAGCTTTTGGCTAGAAAGATCAGTTAATGGGATGTATATCGATGACGGTACAGCGGAAAATAAATATTATTTAGCGTAGAAATGATCGCCACCGAATTCAGTATTTGTTATCTTAAGCTTGACCGCTCTGGTATACGCTAGCGCCGACATTGAGAGAGCAGGGAAGTGATTCATGTTAACGTTAAGCTCTGACAGGCTTCAGTTCATAATTGTCGATACGGATATCAAATGCACAGAAGAAAAGAAAAATCATCAATCCAGTTTCTCCAATGTAATGGTGAAGTCAGCACTGTTTTTAATTAAATAATATTGAGTTATTATTTTCCGATTGCAGTAGGAATTTTTTCCTAAATTTTTTAGGGAGTGCTACCAAATAAGGTTTAAATGACATGTTTGGAATTACGTCCACAGGCCGCTAGGAACGCATGAATCGGTAAGCAGATTTAGGAAAATCCACATCTCAACAAATCAATCCGAAGAAAGTAGAAAAAAAGCAACGAATGTTATAATGAGCGCGTTCATAACATTCGCGAAGGTTTATTTCTTAAGCACTTTTTCAGAACAGTATTTCTTCTGAGCTATGCCGGCCTGACTGTCATTTCGCAAAGCAGGTGTTTGCGATGAAGTATTCGTCCAGACTTGTAATTTCGCTCAGTTTGAGAAAAATGAACAGTAATGATCTGCTGTCTTCTCAAAGGTAAAGGGCAGAGCCTAAAGCTTTGAGCGCAGCATGCGGTCAATGGCTGTCACCTCGCATAGCTCATCTGTACTACCTGTATTATATAGGATCTTTTGCAGGTTAGCCAACCGGAAGCTCTTTGGATTAACATTGCTGCCTTTCCTCCTGCTCCCTATCTATCTACCCGTGTAGTTCCATATGATTTTATATGCTAGCTCAGAGCTGTGAAACAATAAAAAAATCTACAAGGTACGCATATATTACATAGGCCTCGTATGTCATGTAGTACAAGAGGGCATATTCGAAGAATTGTATGTGTGCTCTCTTTACCCTGCACAATTGTCGGTTGGTTTTAATGGCCTGGACTCCTCGCATTACTTGGTCCACGGTTGCTATTTCTATGCATGTATTCGTTGCTTTTTGCAACAAAACAGCCCTTGAAACAATTCGAGACGGATTCTACTTCCACTAGTTTTTTTATATACTGCTTTTAGGGCGGAACTTCGACTCCTGTCGCTATCTTGAATATTTTTTTGCAGGGGGCTATTGCTGAAAAACACTCCTTACTGTGGTCGCAAGACGAACAAAACAGCTCGCAAAAAGCTTACTCCAGACTCGGCTCGCAGCTTTGCTGCTGTGCCTTCCCAGAGGCCGTAAACGTTTCAGCACGGTCAATGCGCCATAGTGATGGTCGGGTCTTGTCACCTTGAGCCGTAAGACAGAGGGTAAGGATTTGTATTACTTCATTTTTGTGATTTCTCTCCTCACTCAATGCGTTCTTTTGCTTCCTCCTTTATTCTGCAGCGATGGTAAGTTATATAACTTTGTGCTGTCCCACAACAATGTGTCTTTCGCTAAGCTCATTGTGGCATGTTACGATGTTTTGAACCTAGGTATTCTTGATGCTATTCTAAAGTTTCACAATTTCAGAGCTTTCTACCCTTACTGCTATTAGATTTGAATCTTGTTCCGCATCCCAGTCGGAAAAAAAGTACAGAACATTTTCTGATGTTACGACAGAATTTCTGTGCGGTTTTTGACGAGAAACCTGTAGTGACAACAGAACATTATATCGTAACATCAGAAATGTCTGTAGTTACAACAGAAAAGTGCTACAGAGCTACAGACAACAGAAATATACTACAGAAAAACTACAGAACTACAGAAAAGTACTACAGAACTTAAGAAAATCTGATGGTAACGACAGAACTACAGGATATTTTGTCGTATTTTTGACACAAGTCTGTAGTTTTTTTCGACTGGGATGGTACGCTATCACTCACACTAAGATTTGCGTCCTCCTCCAATGAGATTAGTAAAAGCAGGATAGAATTTCAGTCTTCAATCTTCATCTCCCTCAATTTATAGAAAAAAAATCACCGCATGTAATATATATTAGATTAAACCTCTATGGCGAGCCGTAAAATGATTTCATAACATTTACTTTCAACTTTATTTAGGACGTTCCAGATCAAGCTGCTTTTACTAAAGAAGAGTGTGGCTGTTGTGAAATGAACGGCAACAATGCAACGATGCCCCACTAAGACATAACGCAAATGGAGTAATTTCGAGCGCTCAGGGAATGACTGAATGCTTGCGTTATTGCTTATAAAAGCGTTCTTCAAATTTTAACCGTTCTCTACAAATCAGGGGTTATCGGAATCATAAATTGTGCAACGCCATCACCGTTCGGACCAACGAACTTTATTTGCTGTTTATATTCTCTACGCCTGGGTGTGTTAAACGTAAGCCAATAAATAGAGTACGTAGAGTAAGCATTTACTTGTCCCATAAGGAATGACGCTTAAAGTCTATTTTTTGAAATGCGATGACACTTCTGTCTTTCGTTAGTTTTACTTCCAACGTGATTCTATGTTACAATGCACAGAGCCATTTGATGAAGTCTATCGTAAATAATTAGGCCTGTATGTTGGTGCGAACTTTTTCCCCGAAGTCATTGCTTTACCGCAGTGTCATGTTTTCTGAACGTGTGGGACCGTTTAAAGCTACACAGTGCGTCACTTAAACTCACTAAAGCGATTCCAATTGCGGGATGCATTTTAATTCGGATCCTGTCTTCTGTATAGGGTGCGAGAAACACTACGAAGCAATGCTCCAGGTTTGCGTATGGGGTTAGCCAGTTTAGACTCGAAGTATCGAACGGTGTCAACGCAAATGGAGTGAATGAGATGAAGAGAAGAAATAAGTAACCATAGAGACTTCTTACTTTGTACAATAAAACAGGGTTACTAGTTTAACGCCAATCTTACCCTGAAACAATTATGAAGCGCCAAAGTTGCGCTGAGAAATACAAAAGATTGGCAAGCCGCACTAAACGCGGAAAACGTTGATAAATCTGTGCAGCATTACCTGCGTCTCGTTGCCCTTTAACGTGTTTGCCTACATGGACATTCTCATCTCGAACGATAAACGAAAACAAAACGCTCAAATTCTATTATACTGGTCCAATTCATTGCAAGTTTCAACACTCCTGGATATCTACTTTCAGCAAATATTTACCTAGTTATGTCGGTTGGAATGTCAACCAAAAATGCAAGTGGTTGTAAACACATGAGAATCTAAGACCCGGAGAAAAATGCTTCAATGGCTGCCTGGGCAGCATTATGGGAGCAGATATTTAACCTGGGTGTGCAATTAGGCTTTGTTTAGGGGTTAATTTCTTCCTGAGCAGACCTGGACTTTTTAAAAAACTATAACATTTACTCTGTTTTATGAAATATCTGAGAGGAGATTGGCTTCTCTGATATATAAGTAATTATTTCAGTTCTGTGTCAATGAATGACATTTATCCTTATTTTGGCTTTAGGTGTCACTAAGGGCCCGAGGCAATATCTATCCTAATACAAATGTATCTCTGTAAAATTAATCGCTGATGTCTTTCAACCCTCTTTTTTCATATTTGCATCGATGGTTGACATATAACCGAGCTTGCTGTTATTTTTCCTGGGAAAGAGATTGTGAGAGAAGCGAACTTTTGTGACAGAAGTTTAGTGAGTCTTCGAACGCACTATAGTTTGCCCAGAGTACCGTTTGAGGTACAGGAGAAAGCAAAGCTTATGTTTCGCTTTTATCTCTGTCCGGCTGCCTTAAATGCAGTACCTGTTGAGTATTTCGCGACAGCGATCACAAGATGAGAAAGTGTTACACCAGGAAATCGACCCTTTTGTAGCTCAGGCAGCTTAACGCATGAAATTGCGCTATGGCTGTCCAGATATCTTAGAGTGTGGCATTGATTTCTACTTTGCTTTTCTATTCTTCCATGGATGAATAGTTACACAGTGCCCTAATAATTTGTTTTAAGCACCATGTCTTTCAACCCTATGGACAGTGGTATCTAAAGTACCAGACCACCTTACACTTGTAAACTTGTCTTATGGCATTGCATAATATGTGTTACGGCGTTTCTAATACGCAGTCGTTAACCACGGAACTCTAAAAGACGAGCATATTAACTGACAGCTATATTTATGCCTACTTGGCGTTTAAGGTAACATTCATTTTTATTAACTACCACAAGTGTGAAACTTCAAAGGTTCAGTGTATGTGATCTTGAGAAAGGCAATCAAGAGAGTAAGCTAGGTAAAGCGAAGTACGAGTTAAAATGGCAAGATGGAGTAAAAGCTGCGTATAAATTTAAGCTTTTTTTAACATTTAATGAGCAAAAGCAAAAAAAGAAGCGAGAAGTACAAGGCTGCAGACAATGACAGATGGTATACCCCTCTGGTGCACCGCCATGGGAGAATGCGCATGCACACTAAACGTCTGCCATTTTCGTGCGGGTTTTCTTTTGTCTTGCATTCCCCTGTAGGTGCCGCCTCCAGATTGATAAAGACGGCGCTAGTGCAATCCATTTCAGCCCTTGACGTTGTGACGAGGGCGTCGGCAACATGTTCTTTTCTTATCTCCACCTTAAGGCACCTATTACCCAACATGGGATCACAAAACATTGATCAGGTTCAAATCACATTTATGTTGAAACATAAAAATGTCACATGTGACAGGACAAACATCTTGTTATGATTTTCACGGTAATGTCCGGGTTTGTTTTGTTCAGCGGAAACGCATATTGAAGAAATATTTTGGTGCAACTCAAAGGCATGAATTGTATTCTGTACACTATGCCTACCATCCAGAAAGGGGATTGACTGAAAAAAGCGCAGTATAGGAAGGCTGTGGTGACTCTGATCACCTGGGGTGTTTTTCCTACACTCAAGTCCCGCAGCACATGTGTGTCTTGCATCCCGCTTGTATCGAAGCGTGTCCGGAAAAGATCCCGCGCCTTTGGTATCAGAAATGACATGGAATTCTTTTTTTGTTTTGCAAAGATGTAGCCAAACAGTACCCCTGAAACCATTCTAGGCACAAGCATACCCTGCGCTCAACGAAACAAAAACGCCACGGCATGAAACCGTAATTATTGCTGCTGTCGAGGCTGCACGTCAGAGCTGACAAGTCTGCTGTCACAACACATAAACTGTGAGGATAAAACGGATATCAATAATAACGGCAGGCAGCAACAGACATCCAACTGTCGCCTGAATGAAAGAAGTGGTATACGACATTGTGGGAGACATCTTGATTGGTGCTGGTTACGGCGCAGATATGTCAGACTAACAAGCATAGCAAAGGCGTGCCCCAACACGATACCACTCTATTTCTCGGCTGTAATATTTATTTTATATACGTCAAGCTGACAGACACGCAACGGAGCTGTGTCTCCAAGATGATAAAACTATATTCCATTTCTAGAAAATTTATTTAAGAATAGTCTTTCAGATTACGTTTCTTTATCCAGGCTACAATTTCAGCATACATTCTCTCTTTATATTGGAGATAGTTCATATGGTTTTAAAGCTCTGTTTCGCAGCATATACATACATACAGTTTCGTAGTATTAAGCAGTACTCTCCAGTACTCAAAGAAACGTCGTCTGCCTTGAGCTGTCTTTATTCCTTAAATTTCTAAAAAAATATATGTATAGGAAATCACACGACATTTTAGCGGAACTTTTTGCCTCAAACCGACAGCTGGGGTAGCCGCAGCTGCAGATTCTAGAGGGGCTTGCATCAGAATACAGCAAATCACACACTAATACTGGTCGTCTTGCTAAAGAAGGCTACCAGAACAGTCAAACCCTACAGCAATACACATTAAAGTATGTAGCCGAAACAAAGATCCTCGGTCTCTAGACGTCTAGGCTCAGATGTTTAATTGACAGAGTGGACATAAAATCAGTTCTATATCAGCTTGCTATCTTACCGCAGTCAGCTGCTCGCATTGTAAGAGATTGCAGTGCTGAATGGAACATCCCATACTCGTACACCTGTAAGCTCATCGGTAAAGTTCTTGGTTATCTCTATTGTATCCCCGTTTTGCCCTAGAATGCGAAAATGCAGGACAGTCATGATTCCACTTGGCTGTGGAATCAGATTGCTACACAAGTTGTGAATATTTAGGCCATTCGCCGAGAGATGGCGCATTGTATTAGAGCTTAAGGCATCATTGCGACACTTCTTCGGGAAGCAGGCTTTTGAACTTTCTTAGCATAGGCTTTCTATCAGCGTATCCTTACAGCCTTTTAAATGGGAGAGAACTGTTCGTGCCCTCCTGCACTAAGACATATAATCTCTCTTCCGGGTAAATTTTAGAGCGCATAGCTCAAATGGCGGAGAGAGGGTATACACCAGGTAGACATACCTCAAGAAATTTCCATAAGTAATAAAGCCAATTAGAGAAAGAAACGATTGGGCTGCTTTATATAACGGATCTTGCTTGGTCTTTAAATTTGGGGTATGCATTCGAACAAAGACCATAATAAGTGCGCGGAATCTTCATATGTCTCACTCCTCCTCAGAAGAGGAATTCACATCGGCTTACACTTTTGTGCAAATAACTGTATCAAAACAAACACTTACCCCCCCCCCCCCCCCTCTAAACGAGTAACGACAGCGGAAGAGCGCGTGCTTCTCCGCCTCCTTACGAACACCAAAATGTTCTTGGCGTCGCTTAAACACTTTGACGTTGTCTTCACCGGAGAATGCCCGCACTGCCAGAAAGTATCCTCGGACCTCTTTCTCACGATGGGGGCGTGCCCTTCCAACTCCTCCCTTAGACCCAACATAAACCCACCCCGGGAGAACTGGTAGGCGACCCTACTCGCCTGCTCTGACCTGAAGCGCTAAAGGCGTTGGGCAAACGAGCAATGGCGGCAGTGAAACCAATGAGGTCCACAACTAGGGACTCCACCAGGTGTTTGTGAAGATAAGGGCACTGAGCCTCACCCCAAAGCAACCTCCATGTAACTATCTGTTTTAATATCATTTTTACCACCAATACATACAAATAGGAATAAACTGCTCTTTTTCTGAAGAACAGCGATTTTTCCCCTGCAGTTCTTCATTTCGACCACGGTAAACGGGCCGTACATATGCCCGCATTTGAAACTTTGCTTGCTTGCAGAAAATTGCTTTCCAAGAACATCTTTCATCTACTCTACAGTGGGTATGTGACCAATTGCGAAAGATAGAGCATCCAATATTTTTTAAATCCGTACACCTTCAACTTATTTATATTACTAGAGCAGCTCAAGCATGCCGATCGAAGGAATGTTTGTCTGCGGCGGCCGCTGTAATGTAAGCGCCTAGCCATCAAATATGAGAAACGATATGGTAACCAATAAATGTACAATAACCGCAAACGTTCAGAGAAGACATTGCTTGAAATTGCGATACTAGAAATTTCAAGAAAAGAAATTGCCACATGTCGGCACGGAGACGGCTTCTGACTCTGAGGGAGGGCGTCAATGTCTCCATGTGTTCTATGAATCTAAAACCTGAGCACCTGGCACAGGTGCATACCGCGCGATTGTTTCTAAACATTGGCGGAATCCGTACGCAGAGAAGAATACTTTGAAAGTCTTGAAAAAGGTGCAAGACGAAAACAATTCTACGTGCTTTTATTATATGATTTGCACCTCTTCACGGCAAAGGTATTTGACGGAAAGCACCATATAAGGAGCTCGCATCGGTTTAGGTGACCTAGATTATTTTATATGCTCCCAGAGACCTCACTTCCTAAAAATTCAGGAATTATGTGCGTGTGTGGTGGGAGGGGAGAGGGGGAATAAGGTTCTTTGGTTTCACGTCTGTTCTTCCTACTTGATGTTTTTAATACGGAATATTTTTCCGTACGAGCACGTGTCAGCAAAATTGTTTATAGAAGACCTAAGCAGAGAGGAGGGAGGGTAAAGAAGTGTGGACAAATTCTCTGCTTAACGCAGTTCATCACTGTCACAGCCAGACAATAAATCGTCTTAAATATGATTCGGTATACTACAGGGGCCTTTGAAAGCGCAAGTTTTCATTACATATCATATCTGTTTGTGATCGATATTTTTAATACCTGCTGGTCAAAAATAATATATGTTACTATTTAATGAGCACCGATGTCAAGGAAACTAAGATTGAAAATTAGTGTTTGGGCAACATCTTAACGTGCCCTCTCTATAATGATATAAATAATTCTGATTTTTATATACGACTGACAAGCATAAAGGGGCAGACCTTCATGCAAGCGTTCTCATGAGGGGATAAGGCTACTGAATGTCGAATTTGCACGTGAATTAAGACACCAAAATTTTTTTAATGCTTCCATTTTCTTGACGTATTGAATAGCTTTGCTTTACTGTATTGCCGCCGCGCTACTAAACCTATATTGAGGGGGCCCATTTGTATTGAATTATGAATAGAACAATCTCGTTTTGTTTTCTTGGAGCCTATCTTTCAGGATTTGCCTTAACATAATATCTGGGCAAGAATTGTTTCTAAACAAAAGGGGTCGAAGCCTTTTTCAATATATTGTAATTCCACCACGCACATAATATATAATGAGAGTACTCTTATTTTGGAATGAATTACTCTGGAAACACGGTTGTGCGTTAGAATAATATACACCATATGAGCCAACAAATAATGTCTTTCTGATTTTTTCCATATTCGAAACAGCATAACATTAAACAACACTGTGAAGTTTACCTCCATATTGAAATATATTCAGCATTTTCAGTTCAATTCAATCTTGTGTTCGCGTTTTTGCTAGAAGGAAGTCTCCTTAGCACTAATAAATAGAGAAATAACCTATTATATAGTAATAAATATCATACAGCGTTTAGTAAGGTGCGAGTGGCTCCTGGCCTCCTGAGTCTTTTCAACTTACCAATATTGTACACTTTATACTCAAACGTTTTATCACAAGCATCAACACCTCGATTTCAGGCCTGCCAAAAAATGGGGACCACAGCCATAGCAGGCTCTAAAAAACTAAATATATTTTTTCATGGTTGTTTATTATTTCAGAGTAGTTGTGCATGCATATCCGTTTGTTATATAATGAGCTGGGGGAGTGTCAGAATGAACCACTGTTGTGTAAACCAATCTTTCTGTGGCCCTGTCATTCTACCAAAAAATAACAGCCAATATTAATGCACAGAATTCATATTTCCTACTTCTATGAAGTGTAAAAAGGAACCTGCAATAGAGCACTGAAATATACAAAAGAATACAGGATAAAAATTGGAGCTATATAGCTGATGAACTGAAGTAACTGAAGAACTCTGAAGAAGCTCGATCAAATCATGTACACAATGTTCTGCAGAAGTCAACATAAAAGGCCTGTCTCTAATATCTCGAATAGAAGAAAGACGCCATTCTTTGTGAAAGGACTGTTCTGGCAACCTTCGGCATTGTTCTGTCCTGGAAGCACAGGAAGGAACAAATAGCACTTCGCACAATAGGACTCGCTAAACGAAACCTATAATCTTGGTCCTGCTCTACAGAAGGCGTGGCTGGGTAGAGATAGCGTTACAATAGGCCATGTTGCTCTGGGAGAGATCTCTGGGACATGATTTAGTTGGAGGTGGATCAAAGGAACTTGTGCATCACTTCTTCAAAAGCCAACAAATATCGGTGCCTATTTGTTATCTGACTTATCTCGCTCATGCAATAGCACATTCCAATGCTTCTTTACTTAGAGCACGCAGATATTTGTTATTAACGCCAGATACTTTAAACTACACTCAGAGTTAAAGCAGCCGCAAAGGCTTCCGCTTATGCTACAGCAGCGCTAAAAACGCGGAGAGATGAAAGACAAACTCACATTCTATCTTCCTGCATTCCTAGCCCTGTTTTAATATAATGTATATTGCACACTGCTTCCGCTTAGTTGCTCTCCCTTCACTGTATTCTAGGAGTGAATACGAAAAGTGGCCAATGCAGGTGCATTTTAAGCATCGCTTAAGCGGAGAAGCATCAATTGGAAATTAATAGAAGCGCTAATTTCTTTTTTTTTCACACAAATCGTTTGGCATTTGAGTCAGGAAGTATTTTTCTTAAGAAAATGTTTTTACATTCCCACACTAGTTTTAGAAATTTGAATTTTACTGTAGGTAAAAATTACCTTTTGCCCCTGATGTTTATTTTTGTATTACTACGTTCCATATCTCCACATCATCACTGTGGATTGCAGTCAGCGCCATATTTACACAATCCTTTACTCATTTAGGGTACACGAATTAATTAGTGCGAACCGACCGCACGTTTAATGTAATTACCACTGCTGGCACAGACAAAATGAAAGAGCGAAACGCAAATTTATTGATTGATTGATTAATTGAATCCAGTTGTGGTGACAAATTCAGGAGTGTAAGGTCAATTTCGCATGCTTGAAATAACAACACTTTTCTTATCGCAAGGAGTTTATGATGTTTAAAGCCGAGGATTTCTGATCAGGCTGTAACTTTTAGCTCGATGGCATAATGGCATTATGCTTTCGCTCGCTGAGCCGCAAGGAATGGGAGCTAAGTCGGCAAGGTAAAAATAATGAAGGTATAATATACAGCTTATTCTCAAGCCAAATGAAGTTCAAGTGAATTACGATGCACTGTACAGAACATTCTATGTATGAGACTGCATATGATCGGCTTGGCAGTAGGCTTACTGACCCTCTGCATGACCAATAGGATTGAACGAATTAAGTTAAAATACTTTATCTTAAGTATCGATAAAGAAACCGTGCAAAATATCTTTTGAATTGGCAGTATTTGATAAGTTATTTACTTTCTGCGATATTACCTATCTGAGAAAAAAAGGTAGTATGGAAACGAAAAGAATCGTTTGCCTTGCGTTAGATAGGCAGATACGGAGGAGGAGGGAAGGCAGGGGTGTTAACCAAATTCCTTCCGATTGGCTACCCTGCACAAGGAAAATAGGAATGACAGGATTAAAGAGGGGAAGAGAAAAAGGACGAGAAGCGCAGTCGTTTTTTCCCTCAAGCACGTGGCTGCCAGGTAACTAAACAGTGCAGTGCTCGACTTGAAGGCAGTCTTCTGATGTCCCGGAGCAGGGGTCTTATCTGCCGTTAAAGGACGTCGATGAAGGCAGTCCGGCGCGCAACTTATGCCTTTTACTAAACATTCCAGCTCATTCACACAGGATATGTTCGGTTGTTTCTTCACAGCCACAATTTTTACAGGCAGGATGGTCAGCCATTTTAGTCCGCAAATCATATTTGTTTTTGAAAGGCACGTGGTGACATAAACGTCACAGCAACGTTAATTCTCTATGCACTATCTTGTGCGGAAGTCGAAGGTGCAGTTCTGGGTCCAGTTCCCTAAGGCAGAGGTTTCAAAACTATGCCGTGTTCGGAGCTGAAGTGCGAGCTCCAAAGCCAAACACCGAAGCGCAAACGCAGCATCAGCACTCGATATAATGATTATGATTCGTACTCCAGCACCATGGGAAGAACTGGCCGTCTCCTCCACCTGGTTGTTTGCTCTAACAGAGCAGGGTCCTGGCAGGCGATGAAAAATAATATCGTGATTTTTCGAAATTTTGTCATGGTGCAGCTGTCGGATTTTTTGAACAAGCTGTTCCTATGACCTGCGGCATAGAGCAGCTTGCAGGCCTTGAGCGGCTGATTTTGAACCTGAACAGGACCAGTCATGTGGATGTTCTTGAATTCACTGTAGCGCGCAGGGTAGTTAGCTCAGCTTCAGTGCAAAACGTTAGGCAGAGCATCTTAACGTTCATCAAAATGAACTCGGTTTGCGTTAATATTCATCGTAGCGGCAGGCACCAATGAGCAAGCAACGAGCACCTTCGCTGACTCCTTAGCAGCAATCAAGAACGTTGCAAAACTACAAAAATAAATAAAGAAAAACTATTCAAATCGTACATATGACTATACTGAAACTTGAGTAATACTATATGCTCTATACTAACCAAAAGGTCCTAGAAATTTGAAGGAAGTTTACCGCAACAACTGAGAGATATTCCTGTTTTGGCTCTTGTGCTTTAACTTGCATGTTTTTGAGGGGGGTGCTGGCTTATATGCGCGCGTGTAAGATAAAACGAACTGAGATATATATACCTAACGACACTTACTAGGCGACAATGTGATGTTGCCATCATGACTTCCTTAAAAGCTTGCAACAAAAGACACAGGGCTTGGAGGCACAGATGGGCTCATGCTGCTCATAGCCCTTTTGTGCTTTTTGCGCGTGCTATCTTTGCTTACATTCCGGATAGTGTCAGCCTCCTATCCGTCAGTTGAATCCCCAAAAAGCACTGTTACTAATGTAACCGAGGCGGAATATCTACTGTTGGGACAATCCTGAGCATAAGTTCCCCGTTCAAGCACTTTGGCAATATATACCGTTTATTTCCCACAATCATGCCAAAATCCCCAGCGCCATCGATAGCAGACAACATTAAATGCAGCGCAGTTGATGCCATGCACATAATGGCGTGTAGCATTATCAGACCATGCCTGTTGCTGAGTTGTTATGGTATGAAAATATTATGGGAGGTAATTTCGTATTAGTGCGCTGTCATAATTGCCGCTGCCGTGGTCTAGGAAAATGTGTACAATAGTTACCGTTGTCGCCATCCAAACATTTCGGTCGTTGCTTGTTTGCGTCATAAAATAAACCTCGGCATTAACATGCGACCGGCTTTGGATGAAAGATCCAAAACGTCAGCTGACATGAATGAAATTAGCGGGCAAAACAGAATTATGAACTGATACGCAGCAGTCACCCACATTAAACTGGACACGGTTGCAAGCCTCAACAGCCTTGTAACAAATGTTGAGAACGGAATTGAAGAGTTAGAGAACTCTGTAAAATGGTAGGCTGGCGACCATGAAGCCGCGGCAGATTCTCAAACATGATTACTTACGCCATGGAAGAAGAGCAGATGAAAGCACCAACATCATTGACCAAAGGGTTGCCGATAACATACTTAAACACAAGCTTCATATACAGTTCTTGAATCGAAAGGATAAATCTTGTTAAGGATACGAAAGAAAATTTATCTCGTTAATTCATATTCAAGTGGCTTGACTTCCGAAAATCTTTTAAAATTCCGAAGAAATGTTCGAATCCTAAAGATGATATATATAATTAGGGGAAGATTTTTCACTAAGGATGCGCGATATGCTCAATAACCTTTGCTCTAGCTGAAACACAGAGATACAATCACAAAGGTAGCCTCATTTACGACAAAGTCAAAATTTGCTTACATAGAAATAGGCGTATATGAGAAATGATGATGAAAAAGCGACATAGACTACTGTGCCGGAATTCCCGGTTTCGATGCCGACCGCAGCGGCTGCGTTTCGATGGAGGCGAAACGAAGAACCGTCCGTGTGCTGAGCGATGTCAGCGCATATTAAAGATCCCCAGGTGGTCGAAATTCAAATCAAATCAAATCAGATTTATTTTCCACACAAGTGGATGGTCGCCTGGGCTAAAAGCTGTACAAACAGCTTGACAGAGGCCCAGGAAACCGGTACACAACAGAACAAGAGCAAACAGCAGATTCCAAAAGTTCGTTAACAATATGACCATGACATCAAAAGTATTTTACAATGTATATCTCTGCAGCACGATATGAAGACAAAACAAAAAAGTTGATCAATGATGAAAACAATGGAACAAGCTCAATGCAGAAAGTTCGTAAAGGGGAGTATGATATTTAAAGAACACATGCATGAATAGATTATATATGCACAAAGTAGGTTCTTAACTGCTTAGGACAAAAACCAACTGTGTTTTTATGTTTGTTGAGAAAAACGGGAAGAATATGAGCCAAGGATTGTACATTGTAGTTTGTTCTAAAATGTGGTAGAGACCACGTGTCAGTGCATCTAGTGTTTACTATTGCAGTGCGGTGTTCAAGAGATGCAAGTTTTACCAAGAAATTACCCATACCTGTCGAACCGAAATATGTTAATTGTAACAAACGATATTCATAAATATTGTCCACAAGGTAAAGGGTTGAACATTTGATGTTGGTTCTAAGTTTGCGATGAGACGAATAATGATTCTTTGCAACACAAGAAGCTTGTTCATATTTGTATTAGTTGTTGTTGCCCCTACTAGAGTACAGTAGTTAACATGAGAAAGGAACAGAGAAGAGTAAATTTGTAGTTTAGCACTTATGGGGAGCAATGCCTCGACAACGTAAAATTACACCAGTAACAGTCGAGAGCTTTCTAGAAATATAGTTTATATGAGCGTCCCATCTAAGATGCGAAGAAAAGTATACACCCAGAACCTTATGCTCGTGAACTATCTCTATGTGCTGGTCTTGAAAAATGAATGGATCTAGGGGAGGAACTACTTTATTATTAGCTCGAAATATAATGGCTTTGGATTTAATTGGGTTTACCTTGATTTTATTTGTTTTGGTCCAGGCTGAGAGTTTACTAAGGACATCATTAGATTTTAACACTAGTTGGCTGATATTATTCGCAGAAATAAGTAGGGTACTATCATCAGCATAGATCACAAATCGAACTGAGGTGTCAATGTTGACAATATCATTTATATAAGTGTTAAATAAAAGGGGGCCCAGAACACTTCCTTGTGGTACGCCACATACTATTGGTAAGAGAGATGAGCTTTCGTTATTGATGCATACGCACTGGTGCCTATTTTCCAGGTAAGATTGCGGTATCGCCAAAGCTGTTCACGAAACCCTCCGAAGCCCTCCACTACGGCTCCTCTTTCTCTCTTTCCCCTTTAACTCCCACCTTGCTTCCTTCCCTTATGGCGCGGTTCACGTGTCCACAGCTGTGAAAGATACTGCGCCTTTTCCTTCTTGTGAACCCATTATTAGTATCAATACTATTATTATTAGCTGTTCCAAAAATTACACTTGCCGTTTTCACAATGCTGTAAATGAGGCCCAAGCATTTATTCATGATGAATAAAAGTGCCAACAGCAAATTGCTTCCATCTGTCAATGTGTAATGTCTAATGAAACCTCTCCGTTTTGATGGTGACGAAACCGAGAGGCGTCCGTGTGTGGTGCGAGTATAATACACGTGAAGATCCTCAGGTGGTCGAATTACTCCGAACCCCTACACTACGGCACCCCTTTCTCTCCCCTACTTTAACTCCCCCCTTCCTGCCTGGCCTTACGGTGCATTTCAGATGCCACGGAGAAAGTCTGACACATATTTTGCCTTTACTTTCCTGTGAATTAATTATTTCTGACTATTAATATTATTATTAATATTTACAGAATCCAGCACATACACGAAGCAAGTGATTGTGTATAACCACTTAGAAGTCATAATTCAAGAAATTTTAAAGAGGCAAACATGTTACATTTTTACAGCCATAGCACGTTCTGCTCTTAATCGCTAACGTGAGAAATCATACCAGCAGAATACGAGAAAAAAGTGCTGGCCTATACTTCCCTGATTATTCCTTGCGCCTGGACGAGCTGCCCATATTCCACTCAGCCGGACAATCAAGCTTCTTCTGCTAACTCCTCCTTTGCAAGCCCCGGTGCTGCATTCTAAGACAACAGCGCACTGCAACTAAGCATCAGCGACTTCATGTTGAAACACGCCCACGAAATTCCTGACATCCTGGCGGCGGACTCATTTTAGTGATCAACTTCGCACCGCGGCAGATTTAAAGTGAGCGATCTGCGCGCTCGCTGATTGAACGTCTTCGGCCTCCGTCACAAGCTGCCTCCATATTGGAAAATGAGTACCAACATTTTCCCAGGCTGCATAAGCGGCCGCATTGCAGCCAAGACCGAGACTTAAGCATTCGCTCGTCGCGTGCACTGCCGCTTCCAACGAGGGGACGCGTCGTAGACTCCCCGGCCGTCGCAGTGAGACCACAGTTATGCCCGGTTAGTAGTACTCGGCCCCCGCGCCGGCCTTGTTCTGTAAATTACGCCGTGTATATAGCGTACAAAAAGCCATTTCATCGACGCTGAATCTATTTCATCGCTACCGTCACTGGAGCAGGACACTCTACATCACAAAACGGGTGACGAGAACTAAGGTGCCGTACTCCTTCGGTGCAACATACTGTACCGCAAGAAATTGCTGATCAGTTCTCAGTTGAAAGATTTGTATCTGTCGTGAAATCTTTGTAATGATGCACGCTGTTCCTTGTGTCAGCAGTTCCTTTGCTTTGTTTGCATTCTACATTGTTGCGATATCATTGTTTATATTTCTGATTACATTATTATAGACTCGCTACCTGTAACACATTCTTTCTAGTTTTTTTATTTGGTGCACACACTGTTTTTCATGTACACACTCCTGTCTGGCCTGAAAGCTGGCACTTCACAGCATCAATTAATAAAAAAAAATTAAAGTGCGAAAACAGTTGAAAAACGCACATAGCGACCTGAAAATAGAACTAGGTACAGAACTTCATATGTTTTCACACTTCCACATGTAAAAAGGCTCAACTACATCACTGTAAATTTTTGCATACTTCTCTGGTGCTCTAGCTAAATGCATCCAAAGCTTTTGAAATTGATTTATTACCTTAGATCAAAATGACCTCAAAACCCCAAATGTGCAGTATGCGGCGTTGTTACTCTCAATTATTAATAAATGATACATATAATAAGCTTTCATGTATTACTGGTTACAAGAACAAACTGCGAAGTTGAACATTTTCTTGCCTTTTAAACAGTTGACTGAAATGTTCCACAAAGATGTGATGTGCTTAGGTTTGTTTGCATCGTTCAAAGATAACTCGCAATATTGAAAAGATAGAGCGCGAAGATGGTGCTGCGTTACCTTCACGGAAGCAATCTCAGCTGTAAATTGAGCCGCCGACACATTTGTTTTTTTTGTTCCGTCGACTTAAAATATTAGTCCCAAGTGTTTCTAGCAAAGAAAGCATTTCAGTACCATTTGGTTTAGCCTGCACTCCTTTGCCACACCCACTTAAATGCGCTGGAACTGCAGACAGCGGTGCAAAGTATTAACCTCCATTTTTTCTGTAGATGCGTTCTCCTGCCAACCAATTACCGTTCGTCTTACGGTAGGCCCAAAAGCGACGCAACTCTGATGATCCTTCGTACGAAGAGTCTGTAGGCTGTCTGAACCGGTTTCATGTCATTGATATTTAAAATAAGCAGCTGTCAAGATGACCTGCAAAATTCTTGAGAAGTATGAGCTCGACATGCCCTCATACAACATGAAGCATGACCCGTAAATATCCTTGACTGGGCTATGTTTTTTTGCGAATATGTTTAAGCCTTTTATCAGCCTTATGCTAAAAGTTAGCAGCGCTAATTACACAGCCAAAAAGCACCAGCGCTGAAATTGTTTCTAGAAGAAACGAAGTGCATATTCGTTAGTGCCCTCTTAAAGAACACAGAATGCAACCAAAGAGCAAGGAGCCAGAAATTTTACGATTCATTTTAAGGCAAATGAAGCGACAGTTTTGATATCTCCTTTCAGTACTTTCCCTTGCCCGCGCAATGTCAAACACCACGCAAGATATCACTTCTGACTTGTAGAACTACCGCACGACAGTTTCTGATTGGGCGCTTTCCAATGCGCGCCGCCGCTCTGTTTCTGAACACGTGCCAAATGGAGCCTGGCCCATCCACAAACGGCTCAGCCGATGTGCCCCCCGTGTGGCCCGGGCATAACATCGCATTTGACGTCGCACACCACGCGTCACCTATCAGGGACTTCCGTTCTAACATTAGCACCTAGGGATTTTTTGCTCATTGTTCATTATAGACACGCAACTCTTACCCTGAAACGTAAAACGTGCAACAAAGGTGCCAGGGCGTAGAGTAAAAAGTATATATTTCCAACCTTCCCCGCTCTCATTTCTTGAATTTATCCTCTTTTTTATACCAAAAATTATTACGTTTATTTGGAATTTTGATGCTTTGTTTTACATTACAAATGTTACCCTGATCGTCTGCGGTGCATTATTGGTGTGGGTGAGGCGTTCATCTCCAGACCGAAACAAAAACTAAAATACAGTCTCGCAGCGCAGGAGTTCTAAACTGACGTCAAAAGGAAGGTCACAGGTGGAGACTGGCGGCTGCTATCTATCAAGCTTCAGAATATATAAACTGCGTGCGCTGCAATCACCGTCTAGGCCGAAGGCCAGAACTATCACACGCACTCGAGGAAGTGTAGGAAGTACAGACTCTAACCCCGACGGCTTAGATATTCGTTAGCCGTCGACTCCTGATTACACCCGGTGCCTACTCTACCCCTCCCGCGTTTGCTGAAAACCTTATGGCTGCAGAGTGCGCAAGATATCTGCAAGGCCATCTTGCTAGTGGCAATGAAGTAGCCCAAAAAGAGCACTTGTAGGAACTATAACCATTTTTCGTTTGGGTTTATTGCGGTGAGGCGGACGAAATTGTTTACTATTTCCATGGTATGCACATCATATTCGTCGCTTTTCTCCTGACGCGGAGTGGCCGCGCTCCAGCAATTGCATTCAGCTCATCAATGGCTGCCTATTTCCAGACCCTACCGATCAGCAGTGCAGGTAGTTTTGGGTTTCACTTTAAATTTCATTCGTACACAGCGTTCTTCCAACGAACACAGTGGTGATTGAAGAATGCAACCTTCATTACCTAGACGTACTTGGAGGCTCATGCAAAATTTTATCATTACACTTAAGCAACACTGCGCATCAGTAAGGGCTTGAACATGCAGGAGGGCTTGCAAAATGGGCCTTTGAACAATTTATTAGGCTCAAGCGCGATTACAGGTTTTGCTAACATTTTAAGGGCTTTAAAATATTTCATAATATGCTCAAGAGAGGTAATGTGCATTTTTGTACGTCTCTACTAGGTGCTTTTTTATTGTAACATATGCATTCAAGCCTTGTTTAGGGGTTTGTGAAAGTTTTGTTTCGCTTTTAATTAGAAACTATGCCTCGTAGATGACCTCGAGATAATGTTTAGTGGATCCCTTGATACATTGAAGAGCGTTTAATGAGAGACAATCCCGTTGCTGAGAACCATTATGTTTAAGCTATATAAACTGATTTAACAAAGTGATCGCCTGGAATATCTCAGACACGATATTTGCCCGCGTCTCTGTGCCTCTTAGTAATGTGCAAGCCACCTCTTGCGACTATTCTTCCACTATACCTTAATACCAAAAAGAATGCGAATGTATCGAGTGCATGTTTATGCACATCAAATATTTTTTTCAAGTGAAGCATTCACTTTCGGTTAGGCAGCAGGAGCCGATAGTTATGAAAAATCGTATTTGCTTATTTCTTTCCCCATCACCATAATGCACTCGTGTTCCTGACGCATAAATCTTCATTTTTCAGATTCCATTTATACTAGCATTCCATTTATACTACCCGAATACACATCACAAGCCTCGGTTTATACAGGATGCATCCGGCGTGTTTATGGATACGCGCGTAAGTTTTAACTTCGCCAAACTAGTTACGGAACCCAGCGCATTGCAGATGACACCGCTAAATTTCTCGTCCAAGGCTATCAACGATCCGGAAAGCCTAAATACGATTTCATATGTGAGCGCAATTAGCGATCAGAAATTGATTTATGTGTCGTTTAACATAACTCCAGTAATAAACCAAATGTAAAACAAATCACTATGTGCAATAAAGGCAAGGTTAAGGCCATCAAAAGGGCACCGAATCCTTTTTTTCATCATTTCAGGAGTCATATCAGGAACAGTTTTGACAAAAAATGGTTTATATTTTCAAAGCAATCGAGCGAATAGAGTAACAAACACATTCATAGTTGCGGTTTACGCGTTAACTATTAGAATTCATGGCTAACCGAGATAACTGAAAGACTGGAAATTAGCGGAAATGTGAGTTCTGTAGTGCAAAAGAGAGGAGAAATGATTGAGAAGGGTAAAATATTATTTTGATAAAAAGGCTACGTGAGCGCAATAAATAATGCAAATCGTTCATTACCTAACGGATATGCTCATTATTAACCCGATTAGATTATAGCAGCTTTTAAAACCAGAACCTGCGCGCAGTGTGGGCGTCACTGACGGTTGTGGACATACTATTTTATGCTTAGTGTACTAAAATGTTTAGGCCTGCATAACTATCTTTTCTAATAATCAGGAGCCGCCCCTTATTATGACAACGGATGGTTCCACAAAGTATTTGCAGCTGTCCATTTTTCGGAAGCCGGAATATCACGTCTTACATCTTCACTCAGCGTTCAACTTTCATCATCTGCGAGCATTGACAAAATCAACAGAGGTTCTAAAAACATCCTTTAAAATTCTGAAACGATTTATGCTTGCTGTACTCGCAGTCACTTTCCACTGGCGTTTTTACCCTATGACTGAAAAACATGGAAGGTATTTCCGGCCCACGAGTTACGTATCAAAAATTTTGCCATTTATTTACCGCCTCATATCCTAAGCTGCATATCTTGAAACGTAACGCTACGTTTTTCATGATGCAGCTTCGGGACACAAAATATTTGTATCGGTCGCAGTAACGCTCTCATGAAGAATACATCTGAAAAAAGAAAATGGCTATAATCATTCGTGATCCATGCCGAAAGCTAGATGCTATCTACAAACAGAAGTTATTTTTCTTGACTTTACCTAAGCATTTGAATCGGTACCTAAACAGCTATTTCGGGATTTTTTGGTTTTATTTACCTCCTAAGATACTAGCATTAAAATATTGCTCAGTACTCGCTTCCAGCTGGTCGTTATCAATAACCAAAAATGTAGGATTTCGTACCAATTTCCTCAGCCGTTAAGTGTCTTATTTTTTATTTGTATAAAGGATCTATCTCAAAAATCACATTGCTCTATTGGCATGTTTGCTGACAATTGCGTAATTTACCCATTGGTCGCTAACGCCTTTAAATATTCCAAACAAATATCCTAGGTTAAGGAAAAAACTGGTGTAGAGGCTGGCTAATGACACTAGAAACAAAAAAAAATCAAATACATGTCTTGCAGTCATCGTTTTCAACCCCTCCTGGTCCAATACAGCAATAGTTACTTTCGTACGAAGTGCGACCATATAAGTATGATCATAGTTATCTTTTCCATAAAATAGGGTAAAACACGTATATCTAAAAGATTATATCATCAGTCAGCAAGAATCCCAGTTTATAAAACGTTATCTCTACTCTGCCCCTCATAACGTGAAGCTGTTGTTATAAAACTCACTACGTTGATCTTAACTACAACATGCAACTCCATCTGTTCTCCGAAACAAGCATCCCCCTCTAGCTCCCTTGAATCACTGAAGAACACCGCAGGTAGATCCGTTCATTTCTTGTACTCTTCATATCGGTAATCATTTATTAAGCAGCACTACGGAGCTCCAGCTATTACTCGTCGTCGCCGCATTGGTTTGATTTGGATTATGGGATTTAATGCCCAAAGTGACCCCTGTATGAGACACGCCATTTATAGGGCTCCGTATATTCGACATCCAGGGGTTCTTTAACATGCAGTGATATCGCACAGAACACGCGCGCATTGCTTTTGGCCCTCAACGAAACACAGCCGTACGAAGATTTAAAGACTAGTTCATGATTTCAAGTAATTTTTTATGCTGAGCCAAGATAGGAATCCTTCATTGGCGCACGCCATCCGCGCGTCCCTCATTACACTTGCCGTTACCTGCAAGTATCATGACCTCGCGTTCGTACAACCGCATTCACAACGTTATTATTCCCCCAGAGTTCCAGCCAATAAAACTGCCTTTCCCAGAGATCTCGCCCCCAACACTTAACCATCTGTGTTCTTTGACATCATTACAAGTGTTTTTGAATAACGAAAATTTGTTATAACACTATTTTCAGCAGAATCATCATGTATTTCCTTTGTTATTGATCTCGGTGGGCCTACGAACATATGTGATTCCCTCTGACGAGGCTCTTTTAGGTATTAAAGTTAGGTGAAGGGAAGTAGGTAATGGAGGCCCTCAAGCACAGCAGTATATTGAAGATTGCCTTATGAAATGCTGAACCCTAGCGTTCTCCCTAAAGCTAGAGAAGTCCAACGGAAATTGCAGTAGAACAAATGCAACCAATAGAAACGCCTACAAGGTGTCTCCCAAAGGTGACATGGGGGGTTATCGCGTGCCAACGGAACGCCTCAGGCGCATACAAAGGGAGTTATAAATGGAAGCGACCCTGGCCTAGGTACATGTTTCTGCTGCCAACCTCCTATCGGTAGGAACACGCCCGAAGGGATTTTCTCATTGCCTTCTTTTTTGAGGCCGAGATCTTTGTCATAATCGTAGGCCGATATTTCACCCAGTATCTGAGGCCTCAATTTCTTTTTCTAGCAGAATGCACACTTCTTTTCTGACGACGTTTTTTGTTTTGTGTGCATGGTGCGAACCACGCCACGCCGAGTTATTGGTGACATTTAGAATCATTCAAAGCATAAAAAGCGAAGAAACAGTTTTTCATGACAGTATAGGTATATTCTTTATTTGCCGTTTAAGATATATCTTTCAATATGATTTCTTGATGTCCAAAGGGGCCCAAAGTTCCCAGGGCATGGTTTTAGGCGTTA
>JAJIZL010022566.1:5526-61430 GCA_023969395.1 Amblyomma maculatum | reverse complement strand
GTATGTATGTATGTATGTATGTATGTATGTATGTATGTATGTATGTACAAATATATTCTCTTTGCGTGCCTTTACCTGACACACGCGCTTCTATATTGTACAGGGGTCAGAGTTGAGATGTCTGTCATACAGAAACATCCCCCTCCCCGGTTCAATTGTTTTCTGCTCTCTGAGATATTGAGGTTGTTATGCACACACGTAACCTATAATGTTTTGTATAGTACTTTGGTCCGTAAGGAATGTGCGTTTTTGTATGACTGTATGTATGCAAGCAATACTGAATTGATAAATCAACATGATTAAAGTAGGATAAAGCCTCTGGATGGTCTTGGTCTGCTAGATGCGTAACCAAACTTTTAGCAGATAACTTTAACATATTGCTGTATTTATTTGTTATCATAAAAACTCTATTCAGTTGCAGGAATGAAATGCACAACGAATAATAAAAGCAAAGCGCTTAAAGAGTTTTCTTGCCGTTACATTGCTACTCAAACCTGTTTTTCGCACTAGCGCGTGTTTTTGAGTGTAGCATAAAGAGGCTGTTTAGACGGTGTTTTAATATGAGGTTAACAATTCCTCGCTTTGTTGCCCAATCTCTTTAGGTTACGTACCTCGAATCATGAGGAAGTGTATTGCCCTATAAGATTTAATCATCTGTCATTACGTTTCTTATTGTAATTCCTTTTCAGCTTGTCTTCTGTGGGTATTGGTGAACACAGAATAACTATTAATATCTGATTGTTGCTAGTATCGCACCTTCCGCTGTCCTCCCATGTATGTACTACAGTTCGTGTGTGGTATATACAAGTGGAAGACAATAAATTCCCTCTACTCTTCAGGTTCTACCAAACGGTAGCAGGCTTTAAAGACAGCGGTCGACTGCGACCTGCCTGACCTCAATATTTTTGAGGTGCGAGCAATGCAAGTCAGCGAGATGGTAGCCTCCTCGCGTCTAAACCGCGACGACCAGCTCGCACTGCCATCAACAAGTGGCGTCGATGGGCGATGGGCCACGTGCCTTCCGAGGTCCGCTATTTCGAGTGGCGCCGGCGATGAGGCTTGTTACCCACGCGAAAACGCCTCGCCATGTGGCATGTCGTGCCGAATGGCCAATGCCCAAACTGCGGCCGCACGGAAAACATGAGACACGCGTTCTTCGAATGTCCAGTCGCGCTGGTCATGTGGCGCTAAGTGAAAAGAATGTTTTATGCAGACAGTGGCCCTGGCGCCAGGCCACCAAGCAGATATTTTGCGCGGCTAGTAGTCGCCTGCGTATATTTTGTGCTGTGGAAGAGGCGTTGCCTTGCTGAAGTCCGTAGACAACCAGCCAGGGCCATGTACCCAGCGCTGAAGTGACTGCGTCTTCTATTCTGGAAGTATCTCTCTGATCAACTGGACAGAGATGGAGAGGTGCTGTTTCTGCAGCGCTGGCACACCCTTTTCTTCGTCGTTCGGAACAGCAGGCTTGTTATGCCAGCTTTTCCATACTAACCCCTCCCCCCACCCCCTTTTGTTACGTACCTCGAATCATGAGGAATTGTATTGCCATATAAGATTTAATCATCTATCATTAAGTTTCTCATAGTAATTCCTTTTGAGCTTGTGTTCTGTAGGTATTGATGAACACGAAATAACTGTTAATATGTGATTGTTGCTAGTATCGCACCTTTCGCTGTCCTCCCATGTATGTGCTACACTGCGTGTGTGTGTATATATAAGTACCAATGTGTGGGGAAGACAATAAATTCCCTTTACTTTCCATGTGCACTGATACTCAAAACGTTTTTTAGCGTAGCATCAAGAGGCAGTTTAGGCGGTGTTTTAATATATGCTCATAAATTTGCTGCTCTACAGAATTCAACAAGGTTGACGACTGGGCAAGTTGGCAAGGGTTCACTTAGAGCTCATATTTAACCAGCCTTTGGCTGGCTAAATATGAGCTCTACAGAATATACTTTGCATTTGCACTGATACTCAAACAGGCTTTTTGCACTAGTGCATGCGTTTCAGAGTAGCATCAAGAGGCAGTTTAGGTGGCTTTTTCATGTCTGTTAAACAATTTGTTGCTCTCCAAGACTATCTTTGCCTGAAGTACTTAAGCAATCATGAAATGTTAAGGCAGCCTGATTGAAGTAGGATATAGTGATATAGCCTTTTAATGCTGTGCCAGATGCCTAACTAAAATTTTGGCATATATTTTTAGACTTCATCATATTTATTTTTTCGATAGAAGCTGTATGCAGAAGACGTAAAGAAATGTACTGGTGAATAACCACTGCAAAAAGCTTAAAGCCATTTCTTACCATTGCACTGATATTCAAAACTGTTTTTCACTAGCGCGTGTTTTCGACCGTGGCAACAAGAGGCCGTTTAGGCAGTGCTTTCATATCTGCTTAACAATTGTTGATTTGCCGCGCTAGTTTTCTAGTATAATATGGAAATAAAACTTTTTATAAAGACCTTTATATTGAAATTGGATTGTTCGAATTTTGTAATGTACATCAATTGTATAATTTTGCAAAATTGTAAAATAATGTTTACCGTGCTAAGATTGTACAGCATTGCGGAATCGTACTGAATTGTAATGTGCTAGACCTATAGCTAGCACATCTGTGTCTTTATCAGTTCAGGAACGTTTTGTATGTTTGTGGATATTGTTTTGTGGAAATAAAACGTATCTTTTTAATTACATGTCTGAAGTCCTTAGGCAAAGCGGGAGTGATAGGTATCATGAATGAAGTAGGATATAATTATACCGGTTGCAACAATTGCAAATTTGAACACCTTCTTGGTTTCTGTGCACAACTGTACTGATCTGTCGGAATAGTCAAATGATAAGGCAGCGTGATTAGTGCTGCCTATAGTTTTTATTTTTTATTTATCTCTTGTTTAGTTCTCATAGTGACAAATTAGAGAAGTGTGGTTAAGTCTAGGTAAGAATGGTTGTGCTAGAGTTCGAATGAGGGGGCTATTTTTAAAGAAAATGCCGGAATGTATCTACAGGCTGCATTTCAGCTTTTGGTCATCAGTGTTTCGTCCATCGAGGCATAGGGATGTTCCAGTTGCATGGTTATTATAAGATGATTTTCATTAAATCTCGTGCGTCGTTGTAGAAAGTCGTACATAGAAATATTAGGTGTGATTATGCTTTTTATATTATTGCTTCCGATAAAGACATTGCGAATGTATAAGATCGTTGGGCTTCTCTGATAAAACTAGCCTGGCGCCAACAATTTCCGCTATGGGCCACCTATTAGGCCAATGACGTGCCCACCGCAATTCAGTTTGAATAGGTAAGAAGGCCAATTGTCAAAGAGTAGACTATATTCCACTAATTCGATACTTGTGCTTGAACGACTTTAGTTTTGCTTTTGCATATCCCCTTCTATACTGCCACCTAATTTACCATATTGCTACCACTATGAGTATTGTTATTAACAGACCGCAAGCCACTGCCAGATCAGCTTGCATTTATCACAACTTTGACCGACTGTCAACAGTTAATAATTATATTTATTATTCATGCGCCACTCGCTGGTTCGTACTCCCAGATACAGTTGGAGCGTGTAGGGGTTGAGAGTAGTAAAAATAACACACATTGTTATTGCTACTACTGTCATTATTATGAATAAATTTAGCATCATTATTACCGATACCGCTATTATTGTCCCTTTCTGCAAATGCATTGCAACTCTTATCCCTGCTCTCTAATGTACCGTCCTTCATCGCTACTCTCCTCGTTATAGCTAATTGCCGTGTCAATTCCATCGCTACTATCATGCAAATGTTAGAAAAAGAAATTACTTATATCACGCGCCTGGCGCGCAATGCTGGTTTCCGCGTTAGGTTGGTGATCGAGGTATAGTGATTTGATACCTGTTGGATAGTTTCTTTCTTATGGGTAAATTTGTGCACACATCTCACTTCCGTCCACTTCAACTAGTTTGGTTTGGTTTACGAAATTTAAACCCTCAAAGCGACACAGCCTACGGGAGGCGCCATTCTGAAGGGCTTCGAAAATTTCTACTCGCGCGTTTTTTAAGCGTGCTCTGACTGCACGCAGAATACGGGTGTCTTGTTTTTCGCCTCAACCAAAAAGCGGCCGCTGTTCGATCCCTCATGTTTGGGGACAGCCGTCGAAGTGCCCTTACAACTTCAGCTGCCACTGAGGAGCGCCCAGAAGAATCTTGCGCCTTTAAATACCAAAGCATTATTATCGGGATCGCAGAATAGAAAGTAAATTATGTTGTAGGAAAAAGTTCTTTGTTTTCACCTTTTGACAGTTTCAGGCCACATTCCAACCGCATATCTATTTAGGATAACTAACTATTTTTCATTCTGGAATGGGTACCTTTTACCGATAATGAAGTCCAGAAGGAGCTCTATTCCTTGCAAACACACTTGCTTAGGTTCCTACTCCCTGTCACCACAGGTGAAAGATGACATGATTACCCCGTCTTAACAACACCCTCCGCTATCTAAAATGGTTTTCCGTATGAAGCTCCAGACCATATACTATGATGCAAAACTAATCTAGATGTTTGTTATTGACAACATTGTTACACTTCGTCTTCGTCTTCGCTTAACATGTTACGTGAAGACGAAGACAAAGTGTAACATGTTATTAACTTGTTCGAAATCAACAAGATATCTTGTTCTCTTCCCTTAAGAAATTTGTCTCACTTTGCAGTAATTATACTTTCTAAATCGTGGATAACTGATGCCTGTGACGTTTTGTAGTGAAACAATAGACAATATGTTCAGAGAAAATAGGAGGTGCTAAGGTGTTCCTCTGTATCTTTTTATTAGTGATAAACTTTGTTGTCAAAATATAGGTTACCAAAATGCTATTACGGGAGGCTATGGAGTACGGTGTGTAAAAAATGATAACTTTTCTTTTTTCTTTATTATATCGTCCACTTTTTTCAGCATCACGCGAATTCTCGATCATATGGAGAAGCTTTACAAGTATGCAAATACAAAAATTACTGCGCATTTTACGCGGCGATGTGGAACGCGGATATGGAACAGAACACTCCAGTTAAAATAGGCTGTTAGTTCGCGAACAATACATGCTAGTCAACGTAAGTACTGAACCAGATTCTATTACATTTTCAACAGCTCTGTATTAATAGTAATGTTTATCCCGATTGTTTAGTGGTGCAGGAATGATGCGTACAGCGCTCACTAATCAGCTTCCGCCTTATGTAACGTGTAGTCAGAAATTCACGTTGACTTATAAGAAGGAACATATAAGCACCAGTCTAATCAGTGTATTTTTGCACTAAGACGTAATTAATTTCGGACGCAAATCCTGTCTGAAAACTACGAGTAAGATGTTTCACGTGGTATTGGGAATGAAGCATTCAGTTGTTGGAGAATATATTTACGTCCATTTGTAAGCGCGACTTCCCACATATAGTGCAAACAACAAAAAGGCTCGAAACAGTTGAATGACTTCAGCTACGCTGGAAATGAGTTCTGAAAATTTGTTTTTGATACTGCCAAAACCAGTGAATAAAACATTCTTCCCGTCTCTAAATATAAGAGTTATAAATTAAGTTCTATGCTGAAAAAAGTCTGGAATACTTACTGGAACAATACGTTGATGGCGGAAGCCATCAGTAAAATTATGTATTAAACTGAGAAAACCGCTAAATCATACATCGAAGAATGCACTTTAGCTTTGTCGGTTGATGGGGTCATGTAATCCGAGAGAGAAGTGGCGAATTATTTCAAAGAATTTCAATTATTTCGAAGAATTTTATTGTTAAAATTCTAGACAGTGCACATGACCACACTGCAATTTAAAACATTTGAAGCTCTATGGTTCATAACATTTTTTACTCGTTTTCATCAATGTAATTGCAGTTTTAGATCTTCGAAAATGAGAAAGAGTGAAGATACCTATATCTAAACATATCCATTTTTTCATGCACTCGATGTAGTACGCCATACGCCAACTTACATATTCAACTCAGTCTTATGCCCTACGCTAACCTACATATTCAATCTCTCTATGAGATCTCGAATTTTTCTCACGGCAAAAAAGAAAGCTAAAGTGGTCCAGGTCCACAAAAGTACGGGAAATATTCTTGCCAATTACAGGCCAGTGCATATTCTCCCAGTTGTCTATAAGGGTTTAGAAAACGTATTATATTCTTACGAGTGGAAATCACACACAGATGGGTAACAGCACTCTGAAATCGATGGGCACCGCTTAGCCGCACAACTCAACAGTGAGCGGCGTCTTCGTCCGCACACCCAGACACTTCTTTCTTCACTGCTAAATTCCAGCATGATACACCCCATTACATTACCCCCGCCGCAGGAGCACAGTCCCGGTGCGTTCTAGGTAAACGAAGCAGGGCGTGAAGAATACGACTTGGGTCGTGTGACATGCGCAATGTCGGAAGCTTGTGATACAGAAGACTTCGGGTTCAAAGGTTCTATTTCGTATGTGACGTCGGTGACTCGGCGCAAGATACGGTAGTGGCCTGTGTAGCGGTGTTGAAGCTTTTCGGTTACCTGCCGACGTTGCCCATTACGTTAAAGCCTGACGTGGATGACAGCGATGCTAAACGCAGTAGCGAGTTTCGTTTACTGGCGCTACTGCGGCCAGGCGACGCAAATCGGGTGCTTCAAGTTAGTGGGGAGCGGTACCGATTTCTTGATGACTGCTCTGCGCAACTAGTAAATTGTTTTTGGTATTTCACCAGGACGGGTTCGCGGGACGATAATGAGGACGCCTCGCAGGCCAGTGACTCTACGCGCAGTGGATTAAAATGTGACTGGCCTCACTGCAATGAAAGCACAGCGGGCAGTTGTTAACATCCTCCAGGCGTCGCATTTCCTATAGCTGCAAGGCCATTTGTAGGCTTGGAGAGCTGTCGCCACATAGCGAGGTTCAGAAGGAGCTTGTTCATGTCTTAGGCAGTTTGGAGGGTCGCGTTGGGGTTCAGGATGCAGTGCGGCAGCGGCATAGTTAACGGCTTGGTATAGTTGAATCGTATTTGTCAACGTATTCAATTCCCAAGCATCTGCTGCACTTCATCACGAACAATGTCCGTGATGAAGTGCACGTTGGGCTGTTGGGAGAAAAGGTTAAAATAGGCGCACGTAAGATCCCGCAAGATATTTGTAATGGTCGCCATATCTAGGGAAGCTGCGCTGAGTTGTAGAGCCAATTCTACCGCCGAGTCCGGGCGTTGAGGGTCAATAATGTCTTAAACGGGGTTAGTTCGTTGTTGGTATTAATTAAAGGAGGGAGCTAACTTGACAAAACAAACAAACGGAATAAAACAAATTACACGACACTGCTCTTTGTGTTTCGTGTCGTGTAATTATTTGATTCGGATTGGTTAATTAAGGGGGTTTGATATTAAAAAAGCTTTTCATTCTCCGTATTTTGAGGTTGACTGTTTCCTGTGGTAAATTATTTTGTGAATTACCCTCCACTGGCATGAATGAAAACGATGATTGTCTTGTTTTTCTGTTCAATAAATTGCATGGTTATGAACTTGCCGCTCCTTCACGCGTTTTTCTTTTCGCGAGTTACCTTATTTTTCTTGGGCGTTAGTCATTATTTATAAGCTCTGAAATTGAAGATTACAGTCCCGTGGAAGGCATTTTAGCTATCAAACAGTAGTTACGGCTTACCGAGCAAACATTTCAAGTGTGCTTCTATTCTCTTCTCATTTTTTATCTCATGCAGCATATGCATTTTCGCACATAATAAAACCATTAATGTTCTCCGCGAAATAAGTAAAACAAATTAAAGACCGAAAAGTGCTACCTAAATATTTGGCCCAGCTTGACAAGTATGCGTTCGCTTTTAGTCTGTTTTTTTTTTTCAGTTTCTGTGTAATATGTTTTTTATATTTGTCTTATGAATACTGCACGTTATATTAAAGACGGCCCGCCTTGATTTCGTGGCCAATATATGTTTCTGTGCCTAGAAGCTTTAAGCTGAGTCTGCACTTGTAATTAGATCGTGTGGTAATTTTAGCTCTCAGCATCTTTTGTTAAGACATGTTAAACCAAAAATGCTTAGTACATAGACGCTAAGGTTACTTTCTTAGTTCCCAATATGATTTGTTTAATTGTTACAGCCGTGCAGTACGTTCGGTAGAGCCGGGTCAAAGGGTAATATGGGAGGTTTGCCAGCAGTCACATACACTGTTACGTTCAATGAAATTTCGTAATTACAAAGATTACGCTGCTGTGATGAGTTTTGTTTAATTTCCGCTGGATTCGGCGATACGTTTCGCGCGGCTGTGACGTCGGTAATATACATGGCACCACGATGTCGCAAAGCTGACATTCAGAAGGTTGCAAAGGCAGTGAATTGATGCTAGTTTTTTTACGTTTTCGCCCTGTTTTTGCAGTATTAGGTCTTAAAGATGTGAGTGGAATATTCCAAGTTAACATGCCACGCTTTCTATGTCCTTTTGTGCTTTCAAGGCGCCATCCAGCACAGTTCAGGCAATGCTTTATGAACAGAAGAAAACTTCATAAGTGCACCGGAACCCTGCGTTTCCCTGTTTCCGGTAAGCAGTGGGCATAAATTCTGGCGCCGCGCACAAACACGATGCCGCTACAGTACCATGCACAGCGTACCACTTTACTCGGCAGCAAACAACCATGACATGTGGTGGCAGTGTGCGCTCCGTTGTTGCGAAATTGAGCGAACATAATAGCATTGGTCAAGGCCGCTAGTAAACACGTCTCATAACTGACGCAAATCGACGTATTTTTTGCAGTAGGCATTTGGGCCGTTTACCGACCGTAAATGTTCCGTGAAGTTTGGATAAAAATCATCCTCAATTGAATTCCCGCTACCTCTCGGATAAGCTTGGCTCTTCTTGGGGTAAAATGTTACCCCAGACCTTTCGTTCTAAATCGAGCCTCGCTTAGGCAGCATGTTAGAGGACAAGTCATTTGCCCTGGTTTGGGTGGATTCGTGCTGCTCCTGGACGACTACAAAAACCTACAAGTGCTTCGCGCAGCGCAGATACAATCTCTGATCATCTATTAGAGTGGTGTCTATTTTATGTTGTTCCCAGGATGGGGCAAGCTGGTGAAAAAAACAATTTCCCTGACACATGATAGTGATTGGAGAAAATTGGAATGTCCGAGGAAAACCTCATCACGTCGGAACTATTTATGCGAGTAGAGAGGACCACAGGAAAATAAAACCTGCCGAGTCGGCTTATGAGCGAGCCGCGTCGCCATGCAGCAACGAAGTCGTAATTATATGTTTCAGCCTATGCTTCCTTGAATTCAAATAGGCGTACAAGCTCCTTTAATGGGCGAGCTCCGAAGTATGATATTCACTGTTTTCGGCCACTGATGTCTGTGTACGGGTCCCCCGAGCCGCTACAACCCCGAACACCAAAACTTGTATAAATGCTGGAGAAGAAATTATCAGGGGAACAAAAACTCACAGGAAAATGAATTCGTTTTAAAACATCGAATATGTTTACAGTTAACAGTCGAAATCGCAACGTTAGCAGTTTAAATCAACTGTTAACGATAGTCCATCGTATCCAAAGTGACAGTGGGTCCTTTTATGAAAAACAGGCGACTGGAACAGAATTCCGACTGCACACATAAAAGAATTTGCTAACGTAAAAAAAGGTACAAACACTAAAATGGGAGCTAAACAATTTAACCTCTCAAGGGCAACTGAAATTGCAGTCTCGAAGAAAAAGAAGATCAACGTTGCGTGCCTTGCAAAGTTCATGATCTCCCCCTGCTTGCTTGGCTTCTAAGCCACCGGAACACTCAGATACAGAAAATGAACTGCCCCCGTTGTAAGAAGGGCCACGACTCATATTTTAAAACGAAAGAAAAGAAAAATAAACGACTGCCATTGTGACTACGGGGAGTTGTACCCTGACTTTATGAGAGCACTGGGGAGATTGTGGAGTACCGCTGTCTGAGGAGTTGTCAGTGTCCCACGAGGCAGGGCGTATTAGTTTCGTAGCCTGGTGTTCATTGTCCGGTGTACTATCACCTTTGATCTGACCGGTGACCTTGTGAAGGGGGTTTTGCAGGTTCATCATACTGGCAGGTCTGTTCATTCAGGAACTCGTCATAGTCGACAGCAATGGCGGGTCTGGTTTACGGTTTGAAGGTCTTTGTCTTGGGTTAGAGTTCCCAGAGCTTGAGATGGCTGCGTCCTCATTGAGAGGCAAGCTGGGTTCATGTGCTAACAAGAGCATATCTACAAAATTGTGTGACGAGTCGCGCATCTCATTGTTGAAGGTATAAAAAGCAGGGACATCAAGTTGCGTGGCATTCCGTTTCTCATTCCGCAGCTCCACCAGCGAGCTTGCGTTTGTTGTTACGGTATCGGTATTTGAGCCCGTTGGAGTGTCCTTTCTCGGTTGAGGAGCTGAAGGTGGCGCCACACAATCTCAGGAGTGCATTGTTTACCTGTAGCTTCTGCCGCAATGACTTCGATCGTACACAATCGGTTGTGGCATGGTCTCCTGCACACCATTGGCACGGCTCTGCTCATCTTTCTGTGTTGTGGCAGAAGATGTTGCAGCGTGAACAGCGGGGTGTCGCGATCTCCTTTCCGATGTGGCCTTCAAAGAGACTCCTCGAGATACTTTCTGCGCCCCTAGATATAGTCGCAGATTACTGTGAAACCTTGGACAAACAAGTTTGGGATGGGCTTCTTCGTCACCACTTTAGCTACTCGGATACCAGTGCCGATGCCTGTTCGACCCTTGAAGGCTGGTTTATGACTTGTGCGTTTCCATGGGCTGAGGGCGCTACTTCGAGGGATACATCACCTACCCATAGTTACACTCTTACGGCAGACAAATGTTTATGGACATTCGTTCACTAGAGGTACATAAACAACGTTCACCAAAATAGGGTCTCGGTTCTGCATACTGAAATTAGCACTGCTCTAGCAGCATCAGCTGAAACCTTTACACCTCCCACATGCTGGAGGAAGTTGACTGCGGCAGAACCGGTTACGACTTCTAGAGCGTCGATGACGCCATCAACGGTGCTGACCTCTGAAGAAGCAGTGCGCCATGTTTGGTGGCGTGGCGAATGATATCCAGATGCTGTTCTACAGACCTGGAACCTAGGGTATCTCGACGCGCACGGCCACCTCCACTACTCCGTGGCGTGAATCGACATCCTTTCAGAGGGTTTATGCCACCAACGTGAGGTGAAGCGCCACATTTGCTCGCAGTCCGTGTTCCGCCTGCATCAGTTGCACGTGCGGCGCGGCGTCATCATAAATGGTATATTGGTTGGTTGGTTGGTTGGTTTGTGGGGTTTAACGTCCCAAAGCGACTCAGGCTATGATAGACGCCGTAGTGGAGGACTCCGGAAATTTCGACCACCTGGGGTTTTTTAACGTGCACTGACATCGCACAGCACACGGGCACCTTGCTTTTCGCCTCCATCGAAAAGCTGCCGCCGAGGCCGGGATTCGATCCCGCGTTCTTGGGAACAGTAGTCGAGTGCCGTAACCACTGCGCCACCCCGGCGGGGCATAAATGGTATATTGAAAAATACTATAGTATATTTTGTTTTTCATGGCTCTTAGATCGAACCTTAAAGTTCTTGCGAAATATCCTCCTCTTATAACATTTCACATGCTTTGCTGTAATTCGTTTTAAGGTTCGCTTTCATTTTTCATAACACTGCCATTTATATAAATGGTGCATGGTGCCAACCTGGGTGCAAACAATTATTCAGTTAGGTACCTGACTTTCTACAGCTGGTTGCAACCCAAATTTGAAAGAGTGCCCAGTTATTATTCAGTTAGGTATCTGACATTTTACAGCTGGTTGCAATCCAACTGTGAAACAGTGCATGCCAATCAAGCACGGCAGAGAACCACAAACTATTCGAGCTCACCTATTGTCAAGGCGCTGCATCCGATCGCCTAGCACATGCCAGCCACCTACATTGTCACCTCGACATCATTAAACTCTCTATGCATCAATGCCGCAAACTACATTATTGTTGGTTACAGCAGCGTCATTGCAATATCCTAACGAAGGTTGCTATAGGAAGATCCTTGTATATTATTTCAATATGTATTTTACTAACTGCAAGACGCTTGAAGTGAATGGGTTTCGGCAACGACGCGTATTCTGCCTATTCTGTGCCATGTCAAGCAATCAGCCTAATTTATACTTCTTGTAGTAGGGCCTGTGTTTTGATGTTAGTTTTTGCAGATATCATACGTGAAAAAGCGGAAACAGCCATTTCTTATCCCAAAGGTTACATTTAGGTGTGGTTGCCTGATTTCTGATATCGGGAGGGTGGAAAGAAGTAGTTGTTCTATTAGCCAGCCCACACTTTGCAGCCAGGCACTGTTCCCCTCTCAGTCCAGTCTCTGAACCCGCGTATGCCTAGCCAACCCAAGTGCCTCTCAAGCGTTTCTCCTCTGTTCATTTCTTACTTGCCCAGGGGTCACTCATCGATGTTATATTACTATAAAACGCACGCTTTTTCAGTAAGCAGTACACAATTGGTCGTTGTGCAGGACAAACCTGCAGCTTGTATATCATTGTTGGAAATAGTGTTGTTCAGTGTGTATAGTATATAGTATGTATATGAGTATGTATCCGCAGTTTTTGGAGTTGCAATAAACTTATCTTTAATGTCTTTGCCTGAAGTACTTATACAATAATGGAAAGATAAGGCAAAGTAATTGAACTAGGATATAGCCTCTGAATTATGTGCTGGATTCCTAACTAAACTTTCGGGGAAAATGTTATAAACTTTATCATATTTATTTTTTTACGATAGACGCTGTATGCAGTGGGCGGAATGAAATGTACTGGCGAATAATGTACTACTGCTAGAGGCTTAAAGCAATTTCTTGCCATCAACTCATACAAAATTATTTTTGAACTAGCGTGTGCTATTGTACGCGGCATGAAGAGGCAGTAGTGGCGGTGCTTTCGTATCTACTTAATAATTTTCGCTCTGTTTAGAATACAAGCATTAGCTCCGATTAATAGGTACCAAAAGTGAGGAGCGCGTGCTGTACCAGTCTTTGCTGAGGAGGCTGCTGCGCACCAAAGTATTCCTTCACTCCCCACGGAGGACCCGCCTGTCCGGCGCCGCATTCCTATCACGGCTGCCCGGGCCCTGGAACGCGTCATGGAACGACAAACCCCGGCACTGCGCCCGTCCAAGGCGCAGTGCTTCACATTCACGGTGTCGGAACCTGTTCCGGCGGACAGCCTCATCGACACTATCGAGGAGGTTTTCGCAGTAGGGGGCTGCAATACTGCAGCACCTTGGTGGTCTTCGTTTCCTGGGCGCCGTGTCCTCCATGGCGCAAGCGAGCAAAATGGTGACGAGAGGCGTCCTGCGTCTCACCGGAAAAGAAATGCCGCTGGAGCAGATGGCAGCTCCGGTGGTTTTTGTGACGGTTTACCGTCTTCCCCCGTGCGTCAGCGACGAGGCTTTCGCTGCGGCGCTTTCCCCGTACGCAAAAGTCCGATCCGTCTCAAAAGTAGCGTTCTAGTCTAGAAGCCACGCCCGGAACGGGACGCGGCTGGTCAAGTTGGAAATGACGCCGTCACCCCCCAACTTCCTGATGGCAATTGGGACCCGCGTGATGCTGGAGTATTGAGGAACGAAACGCGTGTGTTCCAGGTGCGACGTTGAGGGCCACATTGGCGCTGCTTCGGCGGTGCGTTGCGGTTGTTGCAGCGCTTATGGCCATGATAGTGCGAGTTGCCGCTCCACGTGTAAGAGATGTGTTGAACATCCAACGGTGGATTGTGTTCTACGGCGGTCTTATGCAGCGGCTGCGAAGTCTTTCTCGGAGGCTGGCGTACAAAACGAAAAGGCCCGAACCTGGAGCTGTCCGGCGACACCCAGGAGCCCAGCAGGGACGCAGAGAAGGATGACGACGAGGCCTTGACGACCGCGTCTGAGGCCCTCTCTGACGGGGCAACCACGGAGCCCTTCCCCGATAGCGAGAATGTGACGGAGGTGACAACCTCTCAGAGCGACTCCGAGACTTCCTCAGACGTACCCGGCTCTGAGTCCCGAGCATTGGAGTCGAAACCTTTGGCGGGCCAGCACACGCATGGCGACAAGCTGCAGACGACGCTCGCTCCACATGTGAAGTCGGCAAATCTGGAGGCTCTAGTGAATGCTCCGCGCCTCCTGCACTCGGCGGCTTCCGCCCCCGTCCCCCGAGTGAGGAAGCCACCCTGTCTGGCGTTACGGTGGCAAGACGCTCTGGCTCTGCGAGGCCGCAACGCATGAGTGTGGGACGCGCTATGAAAGCGCCTTTGGCAGACGACGGCAAGCATCACTTTTGCGGCACAATTTATGGACGCTGGCTTCTAAACCAGGCTAACATTTCCCCCATCCACTCAGTCACTCTGCCAACTCCTTCCCCTCCAAAGGGCAACAAACCTCCGTATATTTCTTTTTCCAGCCAATATGTCGCCGGTCCTGCATGCTGGCCGCCGACATGCTGCTGCCTCGGATCATAGTCCGCCCTTCAATACCCATGGAGTCGCTTACACGGATGCCTCTTATGTGGCTCCTCGCGGGTCCGGAAGCTAGGTCTTCTTTCATCCTCGTCTATCTACCAGCAACAATACCAGCTGAACTAAGCGAAGCTACGGTATTGCTTTCGCAATCACCAGGCTTAAGCAAGCTAAGCCTTCAGCCAAATGTTTATTGCGAAAGCAATACTGCTTGCACTTTAATGTCGTGGCGCCTCCTCACACAGCTGCGCGCCACGTGACCGTGTGACGTCACGACAGACCGAGAGACGGGGCTCCGGCTCGCGCCATCGATGGTGGAGGTGAGGCTTTAAAAGAGCCGGAGCGGTGACGTCACGCCGTTGCCACGTGACCGCGTGACGTCACGACAGACCGAGAGACGGGGACACAGCTAGCCCCATCGATGGCGGAGGTGAGGCTTCACAGGCCGGCTGCGCCGCTGCCGAGAGAATGGGGGCTGCAGCTGCGCTCCTCTCAGTGCGCTATGTCGATGAGGTGAACAAGGCGAGGCTGGAACGATCTGCTGCGGCCAAGCGACGATGCCGTGCCGAAGGAACAGACGAAGAGCGGGAAGAAGTTTACGCATACAGGACCGAATTCTGACAAGGCGCTACGCACAGAGTTTGAACGCTTGGAGAAACATCGGCTGTACACGGCATTTAATCGGTTTGAACAACTTGTGTTGAACAGTGAGATTACAGTGGTCACCCTAAATGTGAGATCACTAGTTACACACAAAGCCATAGCTATGGACACACTACTAATGTCTGACCATGTGCTAATCTACTGAAACCGGGTGCTGTGAGATTAACCTACCCCTGTGCCTGGGTTTAACTGTGTTGGTGGGGCCAGGAGAGACGGCAAAACGAGAAATTCCGGTGTAGCAATATATGAGCGACAGCCACTACAAGCTTCTGTAGTAACCTCGCCGGTGCCGACAGACCGAGGAGAATCACTCTGTATACAGCTACATGCTTTGGACCTAGTTGTATCTGGTGTCTATATCTCTCCCAAAACAGGAGACGATGCCGCTCTTGCACTACTATCCAACAGGCTGCCAAGGTGAGGTGATAAACGGATGGTTATCTGCATGGGGGACTACAATAAAGATCTTACAAGAGTCCCTCAATTCATCCAAGCACTTGACAAGAAGTACTGTCTCCAGTTATACTCGTTGCAGCCAAAGACTACCACCAATAGAGTAGCAGTCTAGATTTAGTAATGTATAGACATTCCGACGACTACATCATCACCGATGTACAGACCAAAAGATATTTGTTCACGGATCATCAAAGCGTATTCATCAGGTTAAATAAAGCAAAATTATAGTAGAACCATGTTGTGTCCAGAGTGAATCCATGCATAGGACATATGGGGCAAACATGTACAAACTACCAGCTGAACCAAGGCGTTGCTTTCGCAATCTTTCAGGCTTAACCAAGCTAAGCCACAACCAATTTTTTTTTCTTCTCTATTTTCACTTCTGTGAGCACGAGGCAGCGGAGGTGGCTTAGCTACAGAGCCAGTAGCAGGCCCGTGCATTTTCGTTTCCTTCTTCCTAGAGCCACAACAGCTTCGGCCACCACTTCAGCAGTGGACAACGGCTGTTATTGCAGCGCGCGTCTTTCTCTCCCTCTTCCTTTTCTTTTTTTTCTATTTTCTCTTCTGTCTGCCCCGCCGGGGTGGTGCAGTGGTAAGACGCCCGACTACTGTGCCGGAGTACCCGGGTTCGAACCCGACCTCGGCGGCTGCGTTTCGATGGAGGCGAAACGAAGAGGCGTCGTGTGCTGTGTGTTGTCAGCGCACGTTAAAGATTCCCAGGTGGTCGAAATTACCCCGTAGCACTCTACTACGGCTCCTCTTTCTCTCTTTCCACTTTCACTCCCATCCTCCTCCCTTCCCTTACGGCGCGGTTGCGGTGTCCACAGAATAACAAGTAAGACAGTTACCGCGCCTTTCCCTTCCTATAAATAAATCAGCAATATCTCTTCTGTCTCCCTCCCAAGTACTGATCGAGCCCAAGGCTGTTTAGCTTCAGTGGCAGACAAGAGAAAAGAGAGAAGAAAGTGTGGTTGTTGTGGCTGTTGTGGCTGTAGGAAGGAAAATAAAATGCACGGGCCTGCGGCTCTGTAGCTGGGCCACCGCCGCTTTCGCGTGCAGACATGAGATTGGTTGGTAAGTTTAAAGGAAGGGAAAGGCGCAGTATCTGTCACACTTGCACGGTGGACACCTGAACCGCGCCGTATGGGAAGGGAGAACGGTGCGAGTGAAAGTGGAAAGAGAGAAAGAGTAGCCGAAGTGGAGGGCTACGGAGTAATTTCGACCACCTTGCGCTGACATCGCACAGCACACGGACGCCACTTCATTTCGCCTCCATCGAAGGGCAGCCGCCGTGGTCGGGTTCGAACGCGGGAGCTCTGGCACAGTAGTCGGGCGTCTTACCACTGCACCAACCCGGCGGGGATGACCTACCTGATTTAAAACTGATTTATTTATAAGAAGGGAAAGGCGCGGTAAATGTCTCACTTGTTTTCTGTGGACACCGCAACCGCGCCATAATGGAAGGGCGGAAGGTGGGAGTGAAAGGGGAATGATAGAAAGAGGAGCCGTAGTGGAGGGCTTCGGAGTAATTTCGACCACCTGGGGATCTTTAACGTGCGCTGACATCGCACAGCACAAGGACGCCTCTTCGTTTCGCCTCCATCGAAACGTAGCCGCCGAGGTCGGGTTCGAACCCGGGTACTGCGGCACAGTAGTCGGGCGTCTTACCACTGCACCACCCCGGCGGGGCTGACCTACCTGTCCCAGGCCCATCAGGGGACATAGAGGAGAAGAAAGAAAAGGGAGAGGGAGAGAAAGACGCGTGCAGCAACAACAGCTGTCGAGTACCCGGGTTAGAACCCGACTTCGACGGCTGCGTTTCGATGGAGGCGAAACGAAGAGGCGCCTGTGTGCTGTGCGATGTCAGAGCACGTTAAAGATCCCCAGGTGGTCGAAAATACTCCGTAGCCCTCCACTACGGCTCCTATTTCTTTTTTTTCGCTTTCACTCCCACCTTCCTCCAGTCTCTAAAGGCTCGGTTGAGGTGTCCGCAGGAAACAAGGATAGTTACCGTGCCTTTCCCTTCCTATACATCAATCAATCAATCTCGTCTGTCTGCACGAGGCAGAGGTGGCTCAGCTACAAAGCCAGTAGCAGGCCGTGCGTATTCTTTTCATTCTTCGTACAGCCACAACCACTTTGCCCATTGTGGGGTTCCTAGCCCTACGGTGCTGGAAATGATACTCCCCTAATGGGGCTGAGACAGGTGGGTCACCGCCGCTTGCAGCGGTGGCTAGCCTGCCACAGAATTTTTATCTGTTGTAGGCCGTCATTGCACCCGGTAACGTTTTGGTGCTGGACGACGGCTGTTGTCGCGGCGCGCGTCTTTTTCTCCCCCCTCCTTTTCTTTCTTATCTATTTTCTCTTCTGGCTGCACGACGCATTGGAGGTGGCTCAGCTACAGAGCCAAAAGCTAAGCCCGTGCATTTTCTTCTACCTACAGCCACAACAGCAACTTTAAGCATTAGTACTCCCATGATTGGGCTGGTACATGCAGGTCACCACCGATTGCGGCGGGAGCTTGCCTGCCACCGAATGTTTATTCTGTTGTAGGCCGTCATTGCACCCGCCACCGCTTCTGTGGTGGGGGCGGCTGTTGTTGCGGCGCGCGTCTTTCCCTTCCTTTTCTTTCTTCTCTATTTTCTCTTCGGTCTGCACGAGGCAGCTGAGGTGGCTCGGCTACTGAGCCAGTAGCAGGCGCATGCATTTTAACGCAGTAGCGTTAAGGACCTCGTGTCGCAGAAAAGCCGGCGTCGTCGGCGTCGGCGGCGTTGGCCGTGAGCGATAAATCCCGGCATGCACTTCATAAATGAAAAGCAATTTCTTAGATGGGCTGGGTGGGAATCGAACCAAGGTCTCCGGAGTGTGAGACGGAGACTCTACCACTCAGCCACGAGTTCGATGCTTGAAAGTGGTACAAAAGCGCTTCTAGTGAATGCGGTGCTGCCTTAGAAACGTGCCGTAGAACGTTATACTGCGGTATATATCGGTAATTATGAGCATGTTACTTACAGAAGTTGCAGTTACACGAGTAGCGAAGTACGTTTCCGCTACATTTCTTCTGCGCTCTGCGCACATGCAGAGCCATCTTGCGGCAAACACAGAAGAACCCCTCCTCGCAATCTGCGGTGCTGCCCCGACACGTGGCGCGCCACTCGCCCCTGACGTTTCGCCGTGCACCCTCACGGGTTGTAGAATCAAGCGTCTTTCCTTTCTTTACATCACTATCTTCGCTCACCCGCTTCTCCCCTTCGGGCCGAGCGTGTACCGGTGCGAGGATGCCCCAATACCCTTGCGTTTAATAAGTTTTCTCGCTCTCTCCCCTTCCAACATCCAGCGTGCGTCACTCGAACAGTGGTGTTTAGGCGACGCGGCTCCTCTTTCCGCTCACAGCGCGATTGCTAGGTGCAGCGTCTGATGCCGGACGCCTCTGACGTGATCGCTGCGCTGTAGCGCTTCTGCTGGGAAAGCGTCCCCTGCGATGTGTGACTGACCGACATACTCAGTGCGTGTGAACGCTAAAGGAACACGAGAGCAAGAAACGTTGTAGTGTGCACATTACAGTGCGATAATGTAGATTGTGAGAAGCACTTGTTTGAACAAATAATTAGAAAAAAGTTGTACAGTGGACTTGGAAGTGTTGAGTATGAAAACTATGTCTTTGTGTGACTCAAGAGCATACCGAGCGAATGAGTGGGCGGTGCGAACGAGGTGCAATAACGCTATCGCGTTCCACTCTTGAAGGCGAAGCTTAAGCGTCCTCCAAATTTTTCTTTTTCTTCTTCCTACAGCCACAACCTTTTATATCTGCTTAACAATTTGTTGCTTTTACATTGTTTTTACCTGAAGTACTTAACCCCAGGTGGTCGAAGTATCCGGAGTACTCCACTACGGCGTCTCTCATAGCCTGAGTTGCTTTGGGACGTTAAACCCTGCAACCCAAACCAAACCTTTACCAATAACTGATATGACAAGGTAATATGACTGAACAGGACATAGCCTCTGGATGCTGTGCTGAATGTCTAACTAAACATTTGGTGGGAAATTTTTAAACTTATCGTGTTTATTTTTTATGATAGAAGTTTTATGCAGTGGTAGAAATGCAATATAATGGCAAATAAAAACTGCTAGAGACTAAGCTATTCCTTGCCATTGCACTAATCCTTAAAACTACTACCTAGACAAGCGCCTGTTTTTGAGTTTGACATAAAGAGGCGGTTGAGGCGGTGTTTTATATCTGCTTAACAATCTGTTGCTTTGCATGTGCACGGCCATCATCCCGAATCAAAATCTTCCTCCCCCGGACATCCGGGAGGACCCCTCACCTCCGTCTTTACGACCTCGCTAATGTTAAGCCCAGCTGGCGGTATATCACAGCGGATTTTTTGTAAGCAAGCAGAGCGTCCTTTATGTACCGCTTCGCCAGGGGAGTCCTCCCCATTAAGGCGCCGGCGTTTACACGGACCAGCCTGCGACCAACTTGTCCGACTTGTGGTGGTAGAGAGGACACTGTGCACATATTCTCGCAGTGTCTCCTTCCTGAAGCGCTTCTCCGTCGTGTAGCTAACCTCTTCCAGCTTCCGGGTATACCGTACCAGACCGTGCAATACCTGAACCCGTTGCCAGGCGTGGCCGTTAACCAGTTCGTCCTCTTGCTCGTGGAGTGCGCGTACCAAGTATGGCTGGCACGCTGCGCGGCCGCATACAACAGCAGAGTTCCGGGCCTCCATGAAGTAATTGCAAAAGTACGGAAAGAGGTCTGGTTCTGCCTGCAGAGGAAACGTCGCATCCTTGGCGAGCAGAGGTTCTCGAAGGTTTGGTGCGGACCGTCTGTGATTTTTTCGGTTAAGGGTGGAACACTCTCTGTGTCATTATGATTTTCTCACAGGGATTGGTTGTCCTTAGTGACACTCACGTTGTCATGAAGGTCCGCCTCGTCGGCTCGATGCCACGATGGCGCTGCAGGCCGTCTTTGCGTTTGATGACACTCACTCCTGTGAGGGCATCACGCGGCGGCCCCCTTGTCCGGGTAGGACCTTCACCTCGAACTAAAAAACTCTCCCAGACCCCACTTGGCCCAGGGGGGGACTTTGCCGGAGGTGTTGAATGGATGATGATGGGCTGATGAGTTATGTGTGACTCTGGGGCACGGCACCTCCGGGTGTCAATCCCCCTCCCCATCTGACAACGGCAAAGGGGGAGGTACCGGGGTTAATGTATGAATGATAACGGGCAGATAGATTATGTGAGACCTTAAGATGCGGCGCCTTCTGGAGCCAAACCTCCTCCCATCTGACAACGGTAACTGCGCGTTAATGAAATAACGTAATGCAATTGAAGTAGGATATAACCTCAAATGATGCGCTAGATGTGCAAATAAAATGGCAGAAAATCCATACTTTTTTCGGATTTATGTTTTACGATAGAAGCTGTATGCTGTAGTCATAAATAAATGTACTGGCGAATAACCACTGCAAGAAGCTTAAACCTTTTTCTTGCCAGTCATGGATCTGCAGAGAACGCTCAAACCGAAAGCACGAACTAGACGCCAGACGGACGCACATTTATTAGACCCCCACACACATTCTAGCACGCAAACAAAATTACCAAGAACTAACGTAGCATACAAAGACTACAGTACTAGACGCAATGCTTCACACTAAGAGAAGGCGGTTCCTTTTAGACCTAACATTTCGAAGCGGGCGGCGCGTTTCGTGGATCGACGTAATGACGTCGGCGATGAGGCGGCGTTAGGCTTGCAATGTTTTGTTGGCCGCAACGGACAACCTCCCATTGAAGCGTGGGCTGAAACAACGTTGGCGCTCGCGGCGGCGTTGAGGTGAACCACCTGGGCGATTCAGGTGGACGGGTGGTACGAGCTTTGGAGGTGCCCCTGGACAAGCGGATGGCTGAGTAGTCGCTCACTCCCCGGAAACAGTTCGAGAACAGCAGGGAGTCTACGGTGCAGTGCCGTACATCATGATGCTTCCGGTACAGTAACCGGCGTTGCTCACCCCCTGCCAAGGCGTCCCTCACCTCCTGGAGCCTTCCCTCATCTGGCTTCCACCCCATTGCCTCCCCATATCGCGCCTTTTTATAACCTCCGCATTGTTACATGTCAGCCTTATAGTCGTCTTCAGCGTCTTCTGTTCACCAGTCGGCGCTTGCCATGTCACCGACTACTTCTTCTTAATCCTTCATTGGTCCACGTAATCCTTTTCGCCATCGTCGTCATCTTTGCTTTCGCAAAAGACCTCTGTATATGGCCTCTTACATGTGACAAGAGCCCCCATCTGAACAGTTTTCCCTTAAAGACTGCTTACAGTTTCGCTGCCGTTACGACTTTCAGCAAACCGATTATCTTCTCCAGCCTGTCCGGACTCTGCACTTGCAACACCTCAGTTGTCTTGAACGGGCCTGAAGCACACCACCGACACAATACATCAAAATTGTCATTGTCTTCATAGAGTGCAATCACAATACTGTCGTTGTCTCTACAATGTCCTTAACAAACATATTAACGCGCACAACACATTTCATTGTATAAACAGACATCAACAAACCGGGAAACAAGCACACGAAAAACATAACTCTAGTCTAAATAAGCCTGTTCGGCTCTACTCATGAAATCTGCGCCAATGTTGTCTGTGCCTTTAATATACTCCACATGAAATTCGTACTCTTGAAAGGTTAGGCTCCACCTCATGACTGATTTTTGATTTGTTTGATTTATAGGAAGGTAAAAGCGCAGTAACTGTCTCACTTGTTTTCTTCGGACACCTCAACCGCGCCGTAAGGGAAGGGAGGACGGTGGGAGTGACGGTGGAAAGGGAGAAAGAGGAGCCGTATTGGAGGGCTACGGAGTAATGTGGACCACCTGGGGATATTTAACGTGCGCTGACATCGCACAGCACACGGATGCCTCTTCGTTTCGCCTCCATCTAAACGCAGCCGCCGAGGTCGGGTTCGAACCCGGGTACTCCGGTACAGTAGTCAGGCGTTTTACCTCTGCACCCTCCCGGCGGGGCCCTCACGACATTGCTATTGTTCATTTTGGCTTTGGTTAGATATTCGAGCGCCTGATGATCAGCTTGAATTCGAAAGTGTCTCCCGTAAAGATGAATATCAAATTTCTTCACTGCCCATGCCACTGCCAAACATTCCTTTTTAATGGTGGAGTAGTGGCGTTCACAAGCAGGTAATCTTTTATTATCAAAGAATACCGGATGTAATTTGTGATTCTCTTCTTGCAAGAGTACTGCTCCCAATGCTCTGTCGGACACGTCAGTGCGAAGAACGAACTCTCCGTCTAAGTTCGGAGCAAGCAGAACAGGCGGCTTTGCCATATGCTATTTTAAAGTCACGAAGGCGTATTTGTGTTCAGCTGTCCAATTCAGCTTATTACAGACACCCTGACTAGTGAGCTCTACAAGTGGATAAGATATGTGAGCATAATTCGCAATAAACTCCCTGTAGTACCCAGGTTAGGATTAAGAGATAGCCAGCGCGCAGGGTGGGTCAGAGAAATAACTCAAGTTACTGACATTCTAGTGGAAATAAAGAAGGAATGGGCATGGGCAGGACATGTAGGGAGAAGAAAGGATAACCGATGGTCGCTTAGGGTAACAAACTAAATTCCAAGGGAAGGAAAGCGTACCAGGGTACTGCAGAAAGTTAGGTGGGCTGATGAGGTTAAGAAGTTCGCAGGGGTCAAGTAGAAGCAGCTAGCACAGAACAGGGTTAATTGGAGGAATATGGGAGAGGCTTTCGCCCTGCAGTGGGTATAGTCAGGCTGATGATTAGCACCTAGTTAAACCAACAAACGATAGTACATCTTTCTTAGTACTAGGTGTCTGGGCTGCCTGTGTTGTCCCCAATACATCGTCCTTCGACGTGATGCGGCCCATCCCTAGCTTGTGCCCGAGAAAAAAGATAGCTCGAAGCCTATCTCGCATTTTGTTGCTTTTAGCACCAGCCTGGCATCTGTCAAAGAGCCTCTCTAGCGTAACTACGTGTTCTTGCCATGTATCGGTTGCCACCAGGATATTATCTATATAATTTTCCACATTTTCGAGCCAACCCAAAACGTTCCTCATCAATTTCGTGAAAAAGGCCGTTGCAGTCTTCAATCCAAAGGGCATGAACTTAAACTGAAATAATGCCGCTGCACTGAAAAACGCTGTTTTCTATTCGGTTATTCGTTCATCGGATTTGCCAATACCCTTTAGCTAAATCAAGTTTAGAAAAAACCTTTTTGTTGGCTACCTTAGCGAACCCCACGTCTGATTTTGGAATAGGTTCAGCATCGAGTACTGTTATTAAGCCGAAGAAAGTCCACATAAAATCTTTTGGTGCCCTCGTTTTTCTTCTGTGTCACTGGTTAAGGTCCTTTCCATTGCATTAATCAGTTGTTGCTGTCCGCGGGCAGCAGGATCAGAACTCTGTCTCCTGGAGTGAGATTCCTACTGGTGGCTTCCCTGTCATAGTATCCTTTATAGGGTTCTCGCGCCCTCTCGAGACCTTGATGTGCCATCCTACATGTCTCCTTCAACTTGTCTCCTACGTCAAGCACATATGTGTATATCGTCTTAAATTCTGCAATCTCTTTATTTGCCTACAGCTCCTTTAGTATTGTCAAGGGCCCCTAACGGTTCTCCCATCCAACATCTCGGAGGGAGCGATACCAAGATTAGCTTGCGGTACTTCGCGGTAAGCAAATAAAAGAGCTGGAAGGTATCTATCCCAATCGGTTGGTCTTTCCTAAAACATTTTCTTAATCATATTTTTTGAGTGTGCCATTGAATCGCTCTACTAGACCATTACACATGGGGTGGTATGACATTGTTAGTAAATGTCTTATAGACAGAAAGCGGTGAAGCTCTTTCATCAAGTCAAACGGGAAGTTTGATCCACCATCACTTAAAATCTCGTTGGGAATCCCATAGCGAGCGAACATCTTCGAAAAACCTTCAGCAACTTAGATACTGTCGATAATGTTCAATGGAACGTCGTCAGGATAACGAGTAGCCATGTGGTCCAATGTAAGCCATATCTATTGCCTTTAGAAGATCTTGGAGACATTGGCCCCTCTATGTCAATAGCCACACTTTGAAACGGTAGGCCGATAAATGGCATCTTGCCCAGTGGTACGGGACTAACGCTACCCTTTAGGATTGTGCGTTGGCAAACATCACACGACCTAGCAAAGCGTTTAACGTCGCTTTGGACGCCTGGCCAAAATAATTCCTCGGTGATTCTGGACATCGTCTTCTGCACCCCTGGTGTCTGGCCATGATGGTGCCAGTCCTAAGTGTAAACCGTCACTGCAAGCTCTTTTTGTAACACATGCTGTTGAACATGCCTTCCTGAGCAAAATATGCATTTCTTGTGAAGAAGACCGTCTAGCAATTGAAACTGAAACGAGGTACGACTCCGTCTCCTTATCTACCTTTCCCCTACTTTCTCGAATCAGGCTTGCAAGCTCGAATTTTTTCTTTGCCTAATTGCCATTTCTCCCCGTGTTACTTTCAGACAAATCGCAACGGTAGTAGAGAGCGGCCGCTGCGTCGCTCTGGCTGTCTCTAGCGCTCGTGTCTCTACTGCCGACGAATATTTGGCTACACCATCCCCTTGCTGGCCAGTCGTGCGCCTTACCTCGTTTTAGTGCTACCCAACAACGATCATCATTCACTCCGGATCAGGGTCATTGACGCTTCTTGCACCCGGAATGTTTCCCAAGATGCGATCGTAGATTGGTTGCTCTACGCATTTTGCCAATAGCTCTCCGGTATAATAAGGGGTTGACACTAGAATCCTGGCTCCCGGTAGACACCTAGCCGTGCTGTCCACCAGGGTAACAGCGGACGCTTCCCCTGTTAGTTCTTCATCCATCACTAGGCTTCTCCCAACTAAAACTGTATTGGCTTCATTGTCACGTACAAATATATGACGGTTCCCTATTTGTCCGCCCAGCACTGGTATTTCTGTTTTCAACCTAGGCGTTCAACTCTCCACTTAATTGCTCAGTGGCGTTTGCTTCTCTTTGAGCTGTGAAGTTTAAGCTGGTGTAATAAGTTCTTTCTTTGAATCAACAACACATGCAGCTCGGTCCTGCGTTCCAAATCGGCATTCTTCCACAGTATGCCCTCTCCTGTTGCACCTTCGATACACGACCTGCGTCCTCCGGGCCGCACTACCAGATCTAGTCAGCCGCACATTGTCCCACCTAGTTTCAGAGGAATCATCTGATTAAAACGCCCAGCCAAAGGGTCTTGGTTTTGCTGAATTTAATTCTGAAGCGTCCTGGTTTTCTTCCTTCCCCTAACCCTTATTCCTGAGACCTTGAGCTTCGAGAAATTGGTCTGCATTCTCGGCGACAGCTTCTAATGAACATATTTTTTCTTTCAGGAATAGCGCTAGGTTTGGTCTGCAGCAAAATAGGAACTGCGTTGTCACTATTTTGTCATGCACGCCTTCAAACTCTTTTCTGTGTTCAACATATCAAACCGCCTGTAAAAGTTTGGTTTGGTTTTGTTTGTGGGGTTTAACGTCCAAAGCACCTCAAGCTATGAGAGACGCCGTAGTGCAGGACTCCGGAAATTTCGACCACCTGGGGTTCTTTAACATGCACTGACATTGCACAGCACACGGGCGCCTTGCTTTTCGTCTCAATCGAAAAGTTGGCTAGCCGACAAGAAAGCTGCTTAGCGGTTTCAGAATCCTCTGGTTTCGCGGGGCAGAATCTCTCGCGAAACCCTTCCGCTGTTAGTCTGAATCTTTAGAGAAGTGCCTTCTTGACTATCATAATCCATGGAATCAGACGCAGGCATTCTAACAAACACATTCAGCGCTTCCCTGACTAAACACATACTCAACGCTGTTGCCCAATCACAGCGCTCCCAACCTCTTCCTAAAGATTTCCACTAGAATCTGCAGATAGGCTTCCAAGGCATCTCTTATGTCATCAAAAGGAGTCTTCTTCGGACAAACGCGTTGATCTAGGCGCTCCTATTCCTACCTCGGAGCCCCGACCGTCATCCATGCTCCCCTGGCATTCTCCAATCAACTGCTGCTGTTTCCACAGCGAAAACCCCTTCTCTCGTTCGAATCTTATTTCACGTTCCTCTGACGCCCGGGAGCGAACCCGACCTCGGCGGCTGCGTTTCGATGGCGAAAAGAAGAGGCGTCCGTGTGCTGTGCGATGTCAGCGCACGTTAAAGAGCTCCAGGTGGCCGAAATTACTCCGTAGCCCTCCCCTATGGCTCCTCTTGCTCTCTTTCTACTTTCACTCCCAACATCTTCCTCCCTTCCCTTATGGCGCGGTTGTATCAACAGAAAACAGGTGAGACAGTTACTGCGCCTTTCCCTCAATGTAAATCAATCTGCTTCCTTCGCTTCTTAACTCACGCACTACTCGCCCAGCCTCGCGTTTCTCTGCTTCCCTCGGCCCCGCCGGGGTGGTGCAGTGGTAAGGCGCCCGACCACTGCCCGGAATGCTCGGGTTCGAGCCCGATCTCGGCGGCTGCGTTTCGATAAAGGCAAAACGAAGAGGCGTCTGTGTGCTGTGCGATGTCAGCGCACGTTAAGGTGAATCCACACGACGGACCACGGACTGGGCCGCGGACCGGTCCCGTGGGTTGGACCGCGGATGATCTGATCGGCGAAAACATCCACACGGTGGGCCCAGAGAGCAGACGACAGCGCGGTCCGGGAGGAGTACTCTCCATTCCGCGTCTCGCCGATCTCCTTGCATCGCACTGCTTTTGAGAGTACTCGTCAAAATGGAGGCCCAGTGCAATCGGCAGCTGGCTGCGTTCGCGCTAGCAATAGCTATTGACGACGAAGAAGACCTGCGTGCTTGCAAACGGGGATGCTGGCAGAAAGATTGGATGTACCGAAAGAATCGGTGTTCAGAGCCAGCTCTACAAAGAGCTGCTGTTCTCAGACCCAGGCGAGTACCGGCGACTTCTCCGCGTCACTCCGGAGCAGTTTATGCTGCTGTTGTCGCGCGTCGGACCCAGGATTGCGCGACAGGAGACTGTGATGCGCTCACCGATTGCGCCGACGACAAGACTGCAAGTCACTCTTCGCTACCTTGCGTCTTGTTAGTAACGTTTACTGTGAATTATTATTCCATGGCTGTGCCAGTAGGTCTGCAAAGCTTCGCATCCTATGGCACAAGCGCAAAACACACGCAGGAAGCTTAACGCTAACATATTTGTAACGCTAAAAGCAAACTTGTCATCTTCATGCGCTTACACTAGTTACACCTGCAGCTAGCTATAAAGTACACCTAGAATGTAGTTCATCAGAATAGAAAGTTGGGTAGTTGAAGACTGTTCATGATGAATAAGTGGGCGCGAACGGAACATAGGCACAAAAGGAGGCAACAATCTTCTAGACTATGTAAAGTCCTCGGAGTGGCCTTTTCGGAGTATCTGACTTGGAACGACACCATTGAATATCTTGTTTCAGCACATACTCACACACAGTCATTGCTAGCAGGAAATTAAAAAAAAAGGTGAGAACAATCGCGTGACCACTTGGAGCACTCTTTTTTTCCTCGCTGAGTGTTATACATTGGCATTTGCATTTGGCAGTAGCAGCAGTAGCACATCGACGACGCTTGTCTTGAAAAGTGCCTGACGCATTTCTTCCACTTCGCAGTTTTACGGCTGGGCCTCCGCTCGAGCTCAACCCTTGACGCATGGCTCCACTGCGGCTGCGCTGCGCCTGAAACATTTCCTGCCGACGCCGGAGCAGGGTTACCAAGATTGCGGATCATATCTGCGTCTAACATCCACCGTATCTGGCTTGCTCCCATTGGCCCCAGCTACGACGTTCGAACTACCGAGGTTTCTTCGGCGATACTGGGAAGCACCGCTCCGCATTTGCATTCGGCAGTAGCAGCAGTAGCACTTCGACGACGCTTGTCTTGAAAAGTGCCTGACGCATTTCTTACACTTCGCAGGTTGGTGTCTTTGCTTCTTTTATTATTTTCTTTTTGTTTGCTTCAGCTGCTGCTGCCGGGTGCAACTGCTTAATGGTAGCTATGTTTAACCCTACGGAACTAGATGACCCTGACCGTGTCTTGCCATGCTGCTATCCCGTCCAAAGACCCATTTGTAACCTGTGTAACGTGTGAATTCAACTACCACATCGGAAAAGCATGTTCAGGTCTAACAGCCAAAGTCTACAAAAATAAAAAAGCTGGTAGCAGCATTACGCAGTGGAAATGTCGGACATGTGTAGTGGCGTCAGAGCGCACTGCGCGGCAGTCTAGCAAACAACGTTGTTCAGATGACTCCTCCCCGGTGAATAGCTATCAAAATAACAATCAGAAGGAGTTTTCCCAACAGGGACTAATGGCTATCCTATCAGATATGCAAAAAAAAACTATGCCTTCTGATGCCTTTAGTTGAGATGATGAATGCACTTCCCGAGTTGAAGCGAATAGTAACTATTGGAACTATTGGACTCATGTCTGATAAGTATGATGAAGTGCTCCAGCGTCAAACCAAGCAGGACTGGGAACTAACAGACATCAGGGCATATCTTGCAGCAGTCGAAGACTCCGGCAGTTCGAAGGTGATATTAGATTTAAAGGATCAAGTTAACGAACTTGAGCAGTATGGCAGCCGGCAGAATCTCGAGATACATGAGCTCAAATCGGAAGAAAATGAAAACCTCTTGTCTAAAATCAATGAGCTGGCTGCTTACCTTGGTCTCTGTTCTCTTGACGAGGACGATACTGACGGCATCCACCGTCTTTCCGCAAAAAAGGGGCGTGAGGCTCCCATCTTTGTAAGGTTCTTTTCTAGAAAAACAACATAGAACTGGAAGGACAAGGGTAAGCAAGTCTTCGATACTGGTTCAGATATCCGCTTCTACGATAATCTTACACGACGAAACAAGCATCTTTTGTGGCTGGCACGCACAAGGGCAAAGCAAATGGGTTATCGCTTCACATAACAGAACGGAAAGGTGATGGTCCGCAAGGGCCCCGGAGAACCCATTTTGCGCATTGCATGTGAGGCAGATTTGTGCAACATCAAGGAAACGACTCGGGCTGAAAGCGATGATTTGGAGGAGTGAACCTTAATCGATTGAGTTCCTTCTGCTTCTTTATCTCTGGCAGTATGGACTACGGAGCACCTTAAGAAAACTAAAGCTGTTACGCGATAGATGATTTTAACAGCACAGTAATGGGATTACCTTCCCACCCAAATAAGACATTTCCTTTATTTTGCTTAAACTCGCAAAGTGTTCGAAACAAAGGAGACGCCGTTGACACTTATCTCAATTCACTTGCCCATAAATTGGATGTTTTAGCATTTACAGAAACGTGGTTCACTGATTCACTTGATGTTGTTCAATTTGAAAACTATTCTGATGTGTCTTTGTTCAGAGACAGCAAAAAAGGGGGAGGTGTCTCTCTCTATTTTCGTGATGGTGTATCACATGCCTGTCTACAGACATTTTCCGTTGTTAATTATGATGTTGAAGTACTTGTTGCCGAATCCTGTGATATTCTTATAATTGTCGTTTACCGACCACCGTCTGGGAACGTTGAACAGTTTTTTCTTACCTCGACAGTGTACTTCACTCGCTTAAAGGACATAGCCAATCTGTTGTCGTCCTGGGCGATTTTAACATAGATATATTAACTGAGAGTACTGTATCTAAGAACTTTATTGCTATTATGTCCACCTACAGTTGCACAAATGTTATAAACCTGCCTACAAGAATCACCGCAAGTACCGGTACTGCTCTTTATTTATGCTTCACTGACTTTTTACCGAACGATGTCAAGTCGGGTGTGATGGCATGCGACGTCAGTGACCATCTTCCATTTTTTATTTTTCTGCCCCATTCGAGGAAAAATTTTTCTAGAAACCCAGTTAATTATTTTTATCGAACAGTTAAAGGCGAAACAATAAATTGCTTTCGACGCATGATCTCAGAAGTGGACTGGTCAAATGTTTTTAATGAAATGGATCCTAGTCGCTCTTACGATGTCTTTGAAGAAACATTTCAAAATGCCTATAATGCCACCTTTCCTTTTCTTCGCAGCTCTAAATACAAAAAGTCTAAAAAGCCGTGGGTCACAAAAGAGCTGTACAAAAGAATAAGACAGAAACACAATCTCTTTGATGATTATTTAAAGTGTAGGGACATGAATATACTGAAACTGTATAAAACCGTAAGGAATAAACTCAACACCGATTTGAAAACAGCAAAACAGGAATATTACGCAAAAGCGTTTGCTAATAAACATGTCCCAAATCAAATGTGGAGGTCATACAACAATTTAATATCTAAACGATCTCAACCAACTCCAGTAGAAATTGTGGTAGATGGCGTCCACCTCAGAGGTCGTCCCTTATCAGACATGTTCAACGAACACACACTTGACGGTTGGTGAAAATCAGGCCGCACAAACGACGTGCACTGATCCAATGTCATTTCTTCAAGTCAGTCCAAAATGTTCAATGATTCTCTCCCCAACAACAGCGGAAATTTCTAGTTATATGATGTGTCTAAAAAATAATTGTTCCGTTGGTGCTGATACCATTAAGGGTGAGGTAGTGTAAGCTGTATCCGATATTATCGCACCTTTGTTGTCACATATATGCAACCAAATGCTCAAACAAGGCAAGTTTCTAGAGAAATTAAAGATTGCGAGCGTTTGCGTGATACATAAGACAGGAAGCTATAACAATCCTAATAATTATCGCCCAATATCCGTTCTGCCTGTCTTCGCGAAAATTGCCGAACAAGTTATCAACACCCGTCATATTTCGTACCTCGCTAAGACCGGAGCTATTGCCAAAGAACAGTTTGGATTTCAGAAGGACAAATCTACGGAAAAAGCTTTACTTCTCATAAAAGACAAAATAATCTATAACATCGAAAACAGAATGTTTACACTTGGGCTATTTTTAGACTTTAGAAAAGCCTTCGACTCAGTCTGTCACGACATTTTACTACACAAACTAGAATTCTACGGGGTACGAGGCTCCGCCCTCAGTCTTCTTGGGAGCTACTTGTCATCCAGACTGCAATTTACAGTGATTAACGACATACCTTCCAGCTACGGCCTTATACGTACTGGTGTGCCACAAGGCTCAATACTGGGTCCCATTCTATTCCTGGTTCACATAAAGGATATTATTAATATCCCTCCTTGCCCCGAAACAGTTTTATACGCCGACGACACAAATATTTTCTTTACTGACGCGAGTTTACAAACTATAGAAAGTAAAGCAAATATCTGGTTAGAAAATCTCTCATTATGGTTGCAGGCCAATAGGTTAGAATCAAACGTCACGAAGACGAAGTATGTAATATTCAGAGCTAAAATTAAAGTCATAGAAGATGAGCCAACTATACTATACAATTCAAACGTTATACAGCGTGTAAAGTCAATAAAATTTCTTGGAGTTATATTTGATGAATACCTGCTGTGGAGTGACCATATTAATCAAGTAAGAAAAAAGATTTCGCGATCTGTAGGCCTTCTTAACAAATTTAGGCTTCTATTACCAATATAGCTAAAAATCAACTATTTCAGTTTAATTCAATCGCATCTTCACTATTGTCTGCTGGTATGGGGCGATACAACACAGGCTAAATTAAATGCTTTGTTTCTGCTACAGAAAAAGGCCATTAGAACAACTGCTAACCTAGCTTACTTAGAAAGCACGGACCAGTGGTGGAACAGCTTAGGGCTATTAACCATTTTTCAGTTAAAAACTCTTCGGCTAGCGCTTGAAACGCATAATACAATTCATTTTGAACCTCAGTTTTTTGTAACGCCAGAACTACCTCAAAATCCATATCACCTTCGACATTTGGAAATAACAACACCAAAAGCAAGAACGAATTACGGGTTTAAAACGATTAGATATCAAATGACTGCCCTTTAAAATGAAAACAGAAATATTCATAACGTGTTGTACCAATGTAAAAGTAAAAAAAAATTACAAGAGAAAGGTGATTGCACTGCTGACTGCATGACGTTTTGGTACATCTTGTGATATACTGTGTATTCATATCAGTGAACATGATTCTTTTTCTTTCTTTCCTTTCATAACTTCCTGTATTTCATCATTGCTTCTTTTCAAGAAATCGTAATTTACTGTAACATGCTCTGTACAGTTTTTCGTTCTTGTATGTTCATCGTAGATTGCTGTACCAGCAGTCATGGCTTGTGATGGTTTCATGTTGTTGTTGTTGTTTTTTCTTACTTATTCAGAACACCTTAGGTTCAGGTATTGTTATTTTTTAGATAGATTTTGTTTCATGTGCTTGTGGAAAGTAATGTCGTGATGACCGTTACACATATTGTATCCGCTTGTTTTGTATACATGTGTCAAATGCAATTTGCTTTCCCCAGGGAGGAAGGCCCACGTCAGGCGTCGTGCCTTTTGGCCTCCTTCCTGAAGTGTAAAAAACTCAAATGCACTTCAAATAAATAAATACAAAAAAATACTTTAGATTGAGGTTCCACATTTTCTAATAAATGCCTTTTCATTTTCTAGGAGAGAGCCACTACTCACTGAGCCGACAGTTCCGGTTGGGACATTCGACAGTTAACTAGATTGTCCCAGAAACCTGTGACGCAATTTATCACGAGCTGAAGGGAGACTACCTGAAGACCCCCAAAACAGAAGAAGCCTGGCAAGAGGTGATGAAAGGGTTCAGGGAGAGGTGGCAATTTCCAAACCGCCTAGGTGCCATGGATGGCAAACATGTTGTTATTCAAAAGCCATCACAATCGGGGTGCATATATTTCAACTACAAAAGATCATTCAGTATAGTCCTGTTTGCTGTAATGGACGCAGCGTACAAATTTTTATATCTTGACGTGGGAGCTCCAGGGTCACAAGGCGATGCTGGTGTTTGGCAGACAACACCACTCCAACAAGCTATGAAAGACGAGAGGGCCAATTTGTCTGAATTGGTCAAAGTGGCAGTTACACCGGATATATGTCTGCCACTTGGCTTCGCAGGTGATGATGCCTTTCCAATAGGCAAGAACCTCATGAAGCCATATGGAGGCATCCTCTTGTCAGCTGACCAGAGAGTCTTCAATTACAGGTAAGCTCCGAGGTACATGCTATGAATATTTGCGAGTGTCAGTGTATTCCAAGCTGGGGACTAAAATAGCTAAAACAGAAACCTTGGCATTTTCGCAGTGCCGCAAATTGTCAAAATACCTGGCAAACAGGACTCTCCGACACAATCTTATTGCATTTTATTGCATTTATTGCAATATTTATTGCATTGTGCATCTTGTGTCAATGAAGGTGTAGCATGCATGAGTGCCAGAAATGATGCCTCTCGCCTTTAACCATTTACTGTGAAAAGCAGAATGCTGTCATGTATTTCATCTGTTGCATTTTGATTTATAACGTAAAATGGTACGTTCTTGGCCAGAGTAATATGCAGCACTCTGATTCTAACTCAAGCATTACATAGGATAGGAATGCTTCTTCCATGTCCAGCAGTCATCGTCATGTATGTAATACCCCCTGCAGAGGGTTTTAAGGAAATGAAACGACTTAAATGCCATTGAATTTTCTCTAATGCGAGACAGCCACGACTGTCTGTGCATGCTGTGGATTACAATGGTTGTGATTACTCTTCCTGTGGGGTCGTTTCCATTTTTTCCACTTACCCTGCCCTAGCCGGGCAGTCTCGTATTTTATCAAAATGAACCAAATAGCCCACAAGACTGTTCTACAACTAGTGCATAACCTTTCTTTTTTAAGTTGGCAACCTTCATTTTGCTTTATGGCATAATTTGTGTTTTACAGGCTGTCCAGAGCTCGGAGGGTCGCCGAAAACGGCTTTGGGATTTTGGCAAATCGTTTTCGGTGCCTGCACACAGTAATTGAAGCAAGACCGGACAGAGTTGCACCTGTCGTCTTTGCAGCTTGCGCCCTGCACAATTCTCTTAGCCATGAGATGCAAGCTCCACTGGAACAGTGTGTGGAAGATGCTAGTGGCCACGACCACACATTTTTTGGCTTGCAACAGGCAACACGTGGACGACCCAGTGCATTTGGGGCTGCTGTGCGTGAGCAGCTGTGCTCATACTTTAAGGACAGAGGTGCAGTGATGTGGCATCAAGGCTCTGCTCACCTCAATAGCCACCTCACAGATAGTCTGCTGAAAAAAAATCCAGCCAGATGACATTTTTTTATGAGCAACATCAAGGCGTGCAGTGCCATGGTAGCAAGGCCACTGATATTGGCCACTGCAGCACATAGTGTTTTAAATAAATAAATGAGCCTTCAGCATGACGACCTTCATTCAGCTGCATTCAGGCGCCTCTCGATGACTTCAAGAGTTTCTTTTTGACGTTTCAGTTGTCTGGTGGTGGCCATCTGCGTCATTATTGCACCAGCATAATTAGCAAAATTTGTTGTTGCATCAGGGACAGGTGGCTTTTGTAATGCATTGGCCAGGGTCTCGAGAGCCGTCTGCCGTTTACTAAAAATTGAATTTGATGCAGCATTTCCTCTACCCTGTCTCGGTTGTTTTAATGGTGGAGTGGGTGCGCTATGTCCACTGTGCTGTGGTATAGCTGAATCTGTTCCGCTTGAACCTGGTTCTAACTGCAGAGGCTCCATGTCACTTTCTGCATCACGCTCGTCTGGCGTCTGGCATGCGGCGGGGTTTGATGTTGCCAGAAGATGCTCTTCGGGCTATAATACAAGCACATAACATCAAGGTTACTTGCCAAACAGCCGTGAATACAAAAAATGGATTATTTCTATGCAGGAAAACTTTGCGGCTTTCGGAATGACACTGGGTTACTTGCTAAAAGAAAAAGAAGCATTGCTCACTTAAAAAAAAAAAGTGCATGCATGCATGAGCAGAAGCTCTAAATACTGAATACAAACCAAGTGAAAAAGGGTTGAGGGTAAGCCTCAGGGCTCAAGTTAAGAACAAAAAGCAGTTATTCTAAAATAAAAAAATGTAAAATGCTGAGCCTTTTAATGAATGAATAGCTGGTAGACTGCACATAAACGTTCGAGAACGTTTCACGCGATTATAAAAAACAAATGTGCAGTAAATCTGTTTTGAACATGTGCAGAACATGTAAATTTCGGCAAGTGTTTTCTGCACAGTAATGTAGTGTCGGTGCTATAATATTAGGAAATGTACTTGCCATTTCTGCCACTTCTGAACATGCTTCAGTGGCATACCGGTGCCCCGGGCGTGGCACAGCATCAAGAGATTTTAAACAGCGAAAGAATTTCCCTTTCACGCTATTGCTGTCCCCTGGTGCTTGGCCACTTTTCTTTTCATCAACTTTATTCTTCTCTTTACGGCATGTCCGCCGCTTGTTCGCGAAGAGTGTTTTTAGCCCTTCTGTAACGAAAAAAAATATATATAAGTAAAAGCTCGGTAATTCGACTCCCGTTAATTTGGAAAATCGGATAATTCGACCTTCGTGCCTGGTCCCCAGAATTATGTATAGGAGTCTACGGGACGAAACTCTCGTTAATTCGGACGGATTTGACCGCACAACGGATAATTCGGACAACTTCGGGCAGCTACCGAGGCTCGAACACTAAAATAAGACGAACGCGGCGCAATAGCGATACCCAAAAGCAGCATAGCCATGGACATCAATTAATCACTTGGCTCGACTTGTGGCTGGATGGGCGCTTTTTCTTGCTTTTTCACGAGTCGACGTTACTGGCGGAGCCATTTTGTCGTTTTGCTGCTGTCGGTGCGCTACGCTGCTGTATTGAAGACTGCTCGCATTAGTGCGGCTCATTGCTTCTCTGTTGTGCGCTGGTATCACCGCACTCGCCCCCGATGGCAACACCGGCTTCGTGGCTCAGGCAAAACAGTGGCTTCGTTTTTCCTGAGCCCTGCAATGACACAGTGACAGAAGTGTCGCCAGACGACAATGGAGATGACTGCCTGGATTTCGGAGGTGTGCTGCCGGATGCGGTGACACTCGCCGATTACATCAGCATTGATGACGGCGTTGCTACAGCCGGCTCTCTAACTGAGGAAGAAATTGTCCGGGACGTATTGCACGGCGAAGATTTGTTGGAGGAGGAGGGGCTACGAGAGGAGCAGCCTGGCCCCCTCGCACTATGAAGGAAGCAGCAGAGGCCCTCGTTGTGTTAGAGGAATTTTGTAGGGGCACTGCAGATGGCATGCGCGCTGCTGAGCCCCTGGAAGGACTGAGGAAAATAGTATCCGCGCGGGTTTCTGCGGGAAAGCAGACAGGAATCCGTGATTACTTTAAGTAATAAAGGTATGTTGAGATAAAATCGTGCATGTTTTTCTTTTGTTCTCTCGATAATTCGGACATATCGTACGGTCCCTAGAATCCGAATTAACGAGCTTTTACAGTATATATATATACATATATGTATATATATATATTGCACTCCGTGAATAGGAGTTTTCGTCGATGTGGCACGTAAACACAATAAACGTGGTGGTCTGTGCACGGCATGCGGAAACTGGACACAATTCACGCGCTGAGCTTGCTCTACGTATTTATGGCGCTGTATTTATAGAGCTGTAGTCACGTAGGAAGACAATTTCAGCGCACTAAACAACACGCGTGAAAAACAGACATGGAAAATGGTCATACTTGCACCAACCGAAGCAGCCGCATATGCTTCGCGTGCGATGCTTTTTTATCGGTGTTACCGCATGTTGCCAGGCCGGGGTGGGTCTGTGTTTAGAGCGCTGCATTGCTGAATCTAATGAGCCAAATGCTCGCGTGCAGTGCCGGCTGAATATAGTTCAACTTCAAGGATCGCTTTTGGTCCAAATTTCCGAGACATCGTCTAAGCCGCTTCATAGCCTGATGTGCTTTGGGTAATGGAGCACCGTAAAGAAAAGAAAACTTGTGGCATCTATGGCACGTTACGACCAATACCTACTGTCGAATGTTCATGCTTTTTAGGAAGCACTGTATTTTCTAATGAAGCGAGAGCTAGAAAATGTCATCGCGAAACTACAGCACAGTGACTTGTAAACTGTTGGAACATATAATTTCTAAACACGTAACTGAGTTCTTAGAACGCTTTAACTTATTATCACGTCATCAGCATGGGTTTCGCGGCGGCCTATCTACATTACTCAATCAACGGAAGTTGTTCACGACCTCGCTTTAAATATTGATAACTGCAGCCAAACTGACATCATATTACTCGATTTCACTAAAGTGTTTGACAGCGTGTGTCATTCGAAACTAATCGCAAAGCTGCGGGGCTTCATTGGTGATAGCAAAATATTGGCTTGGATAGAGGACTTTTTGCATCAACGGTCACAATTTGTATCCTACCACCTTCGTGCAATCCAGATCGGTAGCAGTTACATCCGGAGTTCGTCAAGGCTCTGTTCTGGGACCCCTGTTATTTCTTATCTTTATTAACAATATTACTGCCAATATTATATGTAAGATTAACCTCTTTGCTGACGACTGCATAATATACAGAGAAATAAGAAGCCAAGAAGATCATGTCATTCTTAACAGGTCATTAGAAAAAATTGCTAAATGATGCAATAACTGGCAGATGATAATCAACACAAAGAAATCCGTAGCAATAGCAGTAACCAGGAAAAACAGCTTTCTAATTTAGTGTATAAAATCAATGACATTTCACTTACCTTTATAAACAAGCACAAATATTTAGGTGTCACACTGACTTCAGATCTTAGATGGAACGAACACATTAGTAACATCACTGTTACAGCATTGCGCAAGTTATTTTTTCTTTGAAGATGTATTCGCCTAGCCCCTGCACAAACTAAGCTTTTAGCTTATAAGACTTTTATTAGACCAGTTCTAGAATATGCTAACATCATTTGGTTTCCCCACTCTCTTACTAACACTTCGAAGCTTGAAAGAATACAGCGTAAAGCACTAAGATTCATTCATAACGAATACAAGCGAACAGATTCGCCAACCGAACTAGCTGTAATATCCGGGCTCGAAACGCTATCAGCAAGAGCAAAGTTGGCGCGATCAAAATTCTTATATCAGCTACTACATAACGCCTTTAACATCGACTTATCACAGTATGTTTCATTGTCCCATAAGCGAGAGTTAAGAAACCATCACGCGTTCACGCTAACCGAATTTTCATGTCACAGTGATGCTTTTAAACATTCTTCCTTCCCGTTGGCAATAAGCGAATGGAATTGCCTGCATTCATCTGTTACTAACGCTGATTCATTTTCAAGTTTTTCTTCCAAACTGCAGGCCACGGCGTGAGCTGACATTATTCGGTTTCAAATTTCGCTTTCTTTTTTCGTTCGTTTGTTTAACGCAGTTTTTGAGCTTGTATGTGTTCTTTATTTGTGAGCTGTTTGTGCGAATTTGATCACACATTTTCAGTTTTTTTTTTTTGTGATTTAAGAAATGCCTAATACTGTATGTTTGTAGAGCTGCTTTAATTCTTGTCATCATCATTCTGTCGATATTATGAATGTAATGCCCACCTGCTATGGTCTCAACTAGAGACGGGCAGTATTGCAAATAAAAAAATTAATAAAATATTTCCTGCCGTTCAGATTGATGTTACTGTCCTACATACTAAAGAGGTGATAGTACGTACCGCGGCATGGCTTGTAATAGTGACAACCGTTTGGATGTGTGTCTTTCCAAGGTCACATCGAGTGAAGGCTAGCATCGTGCAACGAGAAATCTTTGCGAAAGGTCGGAAGTATGGAGGAGGAGAAGAAAGATGAGGAGGAAAGGCTACGAGGTGAACCCGTAAAAGCAACCGGTTTGCTACCCTGCACTGGGGGAAGGGGGTGAATGGATATAAAAGTTGTGAGAAAGGGATAGTTGAAGTTAGTACAGTCACATCACAGACATTTCACATCACACCACGTCACAATAATATCACTTAACATAACAGCAGACTCATAGTATTTCGATTAGTCCTTTGCTTTTCATAAAGCGGAGCAGTGCCTTGGAGGCCTTCACCGCAGACGATCGCAGTGGCCAGGGACCTAAAATCCTAAATTCCGTCAATGGGCGTTCATCTATATGCTCCAGTGTGTGGCACAGACACTGTCTTTCCTCAGTGTATATGGGGCACTCACAAATAATGTGGCCTATAGACTCGTCGCATCCACAGTGTGTACTTGCAGGGCTGTTTGCCATGCCTGTCATAAAATCATAGGAGTTTGTGAATGCTAAGTGTGAAATCGTAAGATAGATTCGAGGCTGGTGCCATATTTTCCTACGTCTACATTTTGATGTCGATCTTACGTTGGCGTAATAAAGCATGAAAATAAGCAAGGCGTTCTGATACGAAGGTTGGGATTAAATTATTGCTTTGGCAGACAGGTTTTCGTACACTCTTCAATCATTATCAGAAAAACGATGCTTCTATATTTCCGGAACAATAGTTTTGTTATTCACAGGGCACCCTGATGGACATCTCTCTTTTAGCATTTGAAATGATTATAAAGTATGTAATTATGAGGACCTGAAGAACTGCCTTTGAATGGAAGCACACTGTAATGCATAACCGGTTTTTAATAGCGTGCATTTCGTCCTATTCGAATAAACTACCTTTCTAACGGGAAATTTGAGATACATACCTGAAGTTTGTACAATAGGCATTTATATAGCATGCCTGTTTACCTAAAGGCTTTCCGATTCACACGGCTGGAATGCAAAGCAATAGGGAAGTAAATTGTGGGTTACAATCAGTGACAGAACTTGAACTTAGCATCACTGTTGTTTCCTAGTCATCAGCCGCATGTGCACCTGTTTTAAGAAACTGCGACAAAGTAACCGATTTTGCACTAGACAGTAAGAAAGGCCCACAAAAAGCATTTTGGACAGGTTTCAATAGAAACAATACTTACCTGGTGCCGGGATTACCGTGATCAGCGTCGCCGTTACTCTGCCCGACCAGGACCAGATCATCGAGCATCAAGGCGGGCCCTGGATTCCGCCCACCGGATCGTCCAGGGGGTCCGCCTGTCAGCAACCCGCCCGGGCACCATTGCGTTTCGCCGTGGGAGCCAGGGCTCCGCTCCGCCATCCTGATGGCGTACGCCACCCCGCCTCCGAAAGCGAATTGCTTCATTTTCGAAGCACCAGAGGGCAGCACGGTCGACGAAATCATCGATGCCCTTGAATCCGTGACCGGCGTAGCCGGAGTCAAGTCCCTCCAACATATCGGAGCAGCCAAGTTCGGTGTAGCGGCGTCTTTTGATAGCGCAGCATCGAAGATCAAGACCAAAGGAAGCATTCTCATCAACGGTGTTTCAGTCCCAATAGCAAGTGTTGGCCCCGAAATCGTCCACGTGTCTATTTTCCGAGTGCCTCTGTGGGTGGCCGATGCAACGATTGCTGCAGTGATGTCAGCGTACGGTAACGTCCAGAATGTACACGAACCGGTCTTTAAAGGACGCCCCGGCGTTGGCACAGGAATCAGAGTGGTCAAAATAGAAATGAAGAAGCCCATCCCCAATTTCCTTTCAGTTCAAGGTCACACGGTGATTTGTGATTATCGGGGCGTTCAGAAGGTGTGCTCCAAGTGCCGCCTGTCAGGCCACATCGGAAGAGACTGCCACACTCCCCGCTGTTCAAGATGCGGTATTTTCGGACATGCCACGGAGGGGTGCGAAGAACCGTGCCGCAGGTGCGGTGGACATCACGCAACTGTTGACTGCGTGCGGCCAAGGCCTTTTGCGGCGGCAGCGGCCTCCGAGGAACATAGAGCGCGCTCTCCAGCAGTAGAGCGACGAGAAGTCACACCGGGGGCTGACTCAGTAGCAGCTTCCGACACGGAAGAACTCACCATAGACGAGAAAACCGACGATGAAGTTTCTGACATCAATAAGGGCAGCATAGATTCACCACAAGACTTCCCTGAACTTCCTTCCACATCATCTGACGAGTCGAGCGGAGACGCCAGCCGGAACATAGAGCAGCCGGATGACGCCGCTTCAACATCCAGCGACTCAACATTCCACTCCAGTGCAAGCAACACTTCGGACCTGACCGAGTTTCAACGTAACCCGGTTGCACGTGGCTCCCGAGCGACAGGAGGCGACGGCTCGACGGGTCGACAGAGCATGCCACAAAGTGTTCCACAGAACATTCGAGTGAACAGACTTGTGACTGACTCTCGGAAAATAGACTTGAAAAACTCACTCAACCTCCTCGTCGGATCACTCACGGGCGACAGCCTCATGGAGTACGACCGCCAGACTGTGAAAAGGGGACATCCCGAGTCGGCAGACAGTGACGACTCGCCCAACTCGAGTAAGCCCAACAAAATTCCTAGTGCCCAGGTGCAGTCTGGGCACGACTTTCCATAGATAACAGTCTTTTATGTCCTTTTTTTCCTCCTTAGTTCGAAATATTCTTGTGCGCACTTTCATAATAACAATGGCAGCAATTCATCTTTTAACTCTGAATGCTCAGGGCTTAAGGAACCAGAACAAACAGAGGGAGATTGTAAACTTTGCCCGTGCTCGCAATGTGGATATTCTTTTCTTACAAGAGTGCAATTTTAGTTGTCCATATGATGTTCAATCTTTTTGTGATCGCTTTTGTGTTCATGCTTTTTTTACACTTACTGATTCACATATGTCTGGTGTTGGAGTTGTTTTCCTTAAACCACTTTTTCGTCGTGGTGCCCACTGCGTATATGGTTTCGATGATCGCACCTTGGCTGTAGATTTCAATGTGCAAGGCAGACGTGTGCGCGCACTTGTGGTTTATGCTCCATCCCAGCGATTTTCCACCTATGAGTTTTTCGATTCTTTGGATACTTTTTTGTTGGACAATTATCCCACCTTCATAGTTGGTGATTTCACCTGTGTTGAAGACCCTTACAGGGATGTTAGCGGTAGGAGACAAGGTAGGCCCTATAGCGGGGCCGGAGCCTTAAAACGAATGGTACATAATTTCAAACTGAGAGATGCCTGGATAGAGTTGCACGGTGAAACGTTCGTTGCCACATGGCAACAAGGCAGGAATAAGAGTCGGCTAGACCGCTTTTACTTCCCGGAGAATCTCATTAATTATGTCACTAGTTGTGAAGTCCTTACGTTCCCACCCGATGTCCCGCACATCTTCGACCATTACCCAGTTTTAGTGACACTCCACTTCAATCACCCTGTCCCACCTAGGGACCAGTGGAGAATGGACTTGACATTGGCCCACGACCCTCAAAGTGTAGCTTCCTTGAAAGAAGCTTTAGCAGGAAAGTGCAGCCACGCTGCTCAACCGAGTAGCTGGGACGCTCTAAAGACCATATGGCGAAAGGAGCTCATTAAAGCAGGTCGAAATAGAAGGGCACGTTTAACTGCTGAAATAAATGATACACTTCGTAGGGCACGCATTGTGCGACGGGGCGTGCCCCTCACGTTCACAATGCATGACTATCTGAACCAATTGCAAGCCCGATATGAACTCTTACTTCGACTCAACTCCCGAACTGCGGCGCAGACAAACATCAATGGAAGGCCGATCGCAGACCCTTCTGTACTGCGCAGTGTTCGCTGTGGCTCGTTAGAATGTCGAGAGGTGATCCCTTTCATTCAGTTGCCGGACGGAACCCAGTCTGATCATGCTGATGACATTGAAACCGTTTTTAGCACGCACTTTAAGCACTTATTAACAACAGAGCGCAGACATTCTGCGAGCCAAAGTACAACCATAAGCGATTTTTGCACAGGCATAGCCTGCATTCCTGAGGACAGTCGTGATAGTCTGTGTGGCCCAGTCACCCTAGAGGAGCTAAACTTTACGCTCCAAGGGATGAATGCCTCTGTTGCCGCAGACCCTGATGGGCTACCACTTATTTTCTACAAAACTTTCTTCACCGAAATACACGCCCACCTGCTATCAATGCTTAATGGACTCCTTACTGATGGGCTTCGGTCAGAATCATTTCGTGAAAGCAAAGTTATGCTCCTCCTGAAAAGTGGAGGCGTACCATCCGACCCGAAAGCATGGAGGCCCATTTCATTACTCAATTCAGACTATAAAATACTTGCCGCCATGCTGGCGCATCGCATATCATCCTGTCTCTCCGAACTGATAAGCAATATCCAGACATGTTGTGTGCCGGAGCGCACAATTTTTTCTTCTTTATCTCTAACCCGTGACCTCTTCACGTATGCCACACGCACGCAGGTCTCGGGCGTCTTTATTTCCCTAGACCAAAAAAAAGCGTTCGATCGGGTAGAGCGGGAACTATCTGTTTGAAGTACTAGAATGTTTTGGATTCCCTGCGGATCTGATCAATGTCCTAAGACTCCTGTACACATACTTGGAAGCCAGTCTCGTGATTAACAATCGAATCACTGAACCCCTCCCCGTGAGCCGCGGCATTCGACAAGGATGCCCATTGTCCTCGATCCTGTTTGTCCTTTGCATAGAACCCTTGCTCCACCAGATACAATGTTGCCAGTCAGTACGGGGCTTTCCCCTCCCAGGCCAAGGCGAGATCAAGGTTGCCGCATATGCAGATGACGTATGCCTGTTCATCAGAGATATTGACAGTTACAGAGCCTTCCTGCAGCTCTTCCACACATATAGCCACCTGTCGGGAGCGCGTCTCAACCCAGCTAAAAGCCAAGCTCTCAGCTTTGGGTCTTTTAGGGATGACTTCCCAGACGGAGTGCAGTTTGTAGATGGTGTCAAAGTCCTGGGCTTCACGTTTTTGGCGTCCGAAGAAGTAGCACGCACCACCTGGAAGGAAATAAAACGCAAAACTGAAAAGCGAACAGAAATAGCCAAAACCTTTCTCCTACCGTTCTCAGAACGCGCATACCTGATCAAAACTTCCATCATAGCATCTCTTTTCTATGTTGCCAAGGTCGCACGTCCTCCTCGTCGAGTCCTTCAGAGTTTAGCCACCCTGTGAGGCTCATTTTTCTGGGATGGCCATGCGGAAAGCGTGGCAAGAGTTTTTGTTCGACTCCCTACCAACATGGGAGGCTTCGGCATCCCAGATCTTGATGTCATGTGTCGTGCATTGGCCTTGAAAACCATGTGGGACCTGACTTCTGACAGAATGTATCGAGGCAGCGAGCTGTCCTCATACCTAATGGGTATGTCGCGTCGTTTCTTTGATCTTCCTGTTCGGAAGGACCCGGCGGCCAAGAGACCGCCACCCTTTTACATGTATGTAATTAACTCATTGCATTTCTTTAATAACACGATGCCTGAATGTGACCCTAGAGAAATGACTGCGAGCGAGCTTTGTGAAGGTGTAGCGCTCCAAGCTCTTGACGATGACCAATGCAGGAAAATGCGCAAAAGAAGGCGGATGAGTCGCACCATTGTTTCCTTCCCAGCTGATGTAAGAAGCTTTACTTCGCTCCGGCAATGGGAAGCGCTACCCACGGCCGATCGTCTTGCGGCGTGGGGCGTGGTGCCCTCTGCCTCATGCCCGCAATGCGGTCGCACCAAAACTTTAAATCACGCCGTCTACGAATGTCAGGTTGCGCGCATTTTTTGGCGCCTTGTAACCCGCATGTTTCAGACACACATTCAGTGGCAAAGCCGTCACCGAGATGCTTTTGCCGAACTCATCATGTGCATTGGCGCTTTCGTACTTTGGAAGCGGAGAGGATATGCGAGTCTGCGGGGACACCCGCAGAGAGCCATGTTCCCTCTGCTCCATCGTTTCAGAACTCTTTTATTGAGGCATCTTAATGAAGAACTTGTAATGCTCGGGGAGGAGGCCTTCCTCCTGCATTGGTAAACGTGCTTCATTTCCATTGTTAATGGAAAAGTGACCGCGTCCATCCTTCCTTACTAGGAAGGTGGACGAGTGTTTGCCTGTATTTTTGTCTACTTGCATATCCTCTCCTTGCGTTGTACGCAAGATGCTGCATAATGTCAACATGTGTAAAACACCAGTAGGATGTAATAACCAGATAGCACATTTGTATGCCTGAATGCTCATTGTATTCTTGTAACATTTTTTTTAAGTGCCCTTTATTGCTGTGTCAAAAGATCATCATGTCATGTACCAGAACCTTCAGTACCAATAAAATTCTCTTAAACATAATGTGCGATCGCAGTTGTATAGCTGGGTAATATTTATAACACAGCGCAGCTTTTTACTAAACCCGATGGTGCGGAAGATCATGATTATTTTTCAGTTCAGATATGTTCACTTCTCAAATTTCCACAACATTCATTTAGAGCGATCATTTTTATTTGGAAATGGGGCCCCCGCGGGGGCTCGCCTGCCACCAGTTGCTGTACTTGTTGTAAGCTGTAATTGCACCCGCGCCGCCGTACCACCGTTACGGTGGCCGGCAATGGCAGTTGAGGCGTGCTTCTTTCTCTGCCTTTTCTTTTTCTTCATTTCTCTCTTTAATTCTTCATCTGCTCACACCAGGCAGCAAAAGTGCCTCAGCTGCATGGTCAGTAGCAGGCCCCTGCATTTTCTTTTCTTTATTATTGCAGTCGCAACAACAACAACAACGTTTATTTGATCACCACAATCGTCTTTAATGCATTAGTTGCGTCTTATTTAATGCTTATTAGGACGTGCAGCGATATGTGGAGCCTTCACGCAAGGCAACGATTTAAAATTTCTTCGTGGCAACCATAACCTTCTAAACATCAGCACAACCAGTGGAGAGGAAAGGCCTCTCAAGCCTAATACCAGATTCGTCGTCGTAAATAAATTCGTGACGTTGTAAGACACGTTGTGCGAATGTAGAGGTGAATAACTTAAGCTTCTACTGTGCAGTTTAGTAGTTTAATTTTTTCTGAAACTTGAAACAAACCCCAAACTCTGCAATATAAAAAGTGGGCTGCGCTTTTAATAAGATATTTGTATTCCATCTGTAAAATGATCGAAGGACGTTTTGGGGAGCTAGTGATAATTTTGCATATATGCCTTGCACTGGTAAGCACACTTTTGCTTCAGGATGTGGTCCCGTGCTAAAAATGAGTAAATAATTTCAGCATGTCAAACCCCTCTCTGCGTGCTCAAAAATGGGTAGATGCAGCGTATCGTGTTAAGGGAGGATCAGTCAGGTTCAGGCTAGAGGATGTAAAAAAACAATTCTAGTTAAATCATTACTACCATACCCCCAAGATTTCAAGGCATGAAATGTCTGATCTCATATTTAACCAGCCAAAGGAGGAGACTTGCCCAGTCGTCAACCTTGTCTGATCTCATCAACTGAACCAATCATCAGTAGCTGTCCTACTGAGTATTCATAGTTAAATATTTGAAGTGTTAGCTAGATGAATTGCAGATGGAAACAAAATGTTATATTGTTGTTAGAATAAAAAAAAACGGATCACCTCAGATTGGTAAAATAACACAGGATTCTGAATAACGGAGGATGTGCGTTCAAGACAGCTGTTTCTCGACACTTGATGCCCTCTCTGCAGGTATTTAGGTATATTTAAAACATCGCAGCGTTCATGCATTGCGAACTGTCAATGCTGGCCTTCATGACAAAATAAAACAGGCCATAAAACTGATGCTGCTATTGTCAGCTGGTCAGGTCGGGTGAAGCTGAGTTGGGGAGAGCCAGGCGACTGATTCCAGGTAGCTGCAGCCGACAACAAAGGCGAGCAAAAGGCGTCTCTCGAGATTCAAAATAAAGAGTGACGCACCCCTACCTCCAGCAAGATGTAATGTGGTGCAAGCGATGATGCACAGTGCCGCGATAAGGCGGAACCTAATGACATTATCATAGGATGCGATTTCATGGTTAGTGGGCCTGGCGCGACCACTCCGCTCATACCACTGCCCGGTTAATCATCTACATGTTGTTAGGAATATAATGAAGAACAACTAGTTAATGCAAATGTCAAAATGACTGAATTTAAAGGTAGAACCTTCAAACTGTAAGGTAATGTTCATTACTTCACCGCCGGTGCTTCAACGCATAAGAAGGGATTAATGTATTATAAAAAGAAAGCGTGGTTCCTCTTGTTATAAAAGCTGGTTTCGGATTAAGAAGCGTGGTACGCACTGCAAAAATAATTTAATTTTTTTTTTTGGAGTCTAGACCTTTTAAGTACAGTGCAAGGGCATTTTACTTATTTTGTCGATTACATTATGTTTACGCTGAATGAATGCATCCTGCCAACTATTTGTTCTTTAAAAAAAAAAAAAACCTTCCTATTCCGAAGCTTATGTACTGCCTCTATACATTCACTAATGTAAGATGCACATTTATCAGCTATGAATGCTTTAAAAAAAAAGAAGCCAGAGATTGGTTGTAGAATGCCAGAGCGTTACCCGCTTACGTTGTGAAAGGTCCAGTCCACAAAGTTCTGCTTTGTTAGCCCGTCACATATTACTTACAAGCAAAAACATGTGCTAAGCGACGAACACATTCTAGTCACTTGTTGTTGTGGGGATTCAAATCCCCTTCCTCCATTATAACGCCCGCGCGTAATTAACACGCGTGATTATGCGCGCTGGCAGAGAGGTTGCCGGAGGAGAGGACATGCTGGCCACCCCCCGCCGCCTCCCGGGCCTGCGGCGACGCTGCCGCGGGCTTCCCTCTTTCCTGCCGGCGTAACCGGGAGACCTCCTCTCCCGTTCCGTGTCGAGGAGCGCGACTGCAGCAACTCGCTCGGGGTTCTTCGGCGAATGGGCGCGCACGCGCGCGGTTCATGATTTCCGCCGAGGAGACCACCGCCGTCACCGAGAATCGCCCATTGACCGTAGGCACTTACCGCAACGGGTTGTGAGCGAGAAGCCGTGTCAGGTGAGAAGACTCTTCCTCTCACCTCCCTGGCGCGCTTCCCCATTAGGTGGTTTTTATTTCACCCCGTACGCGGCGTTCGCTCGCTACACGGTGGTTGTTCTTGATCGCTATTCCTTTGCCGTGTACTCGAACACAATAAACTATGTTCGAGTACGTAACTCGGTGTTTGTCCCCTCTGGCCCGAACACGCCGCAGTGGCGATTTCTCGCACCGCGGGTTGGGGGTCACAGCTCTGTCTGCTAGGGCTGGCACGTCGGGGCTAGAAGGCGACTGTAGCGTCTAGCCCCCCCGTGGCGCATTCTTGCGAGAATGAACCCCCCATATTGTAAGCGCATCCTATGAAACAACGGCATACCTGCGTAATATTTCGGCCGCTTAAAGGTCAATCCATTCAAGGCTGCCGAATACGAAACCAGCTTAAGTGGCCTAAAGAGAGAATCCCGAGAGGTTCGCCCTGATACTTGCTGATATATTATTTGCCAGCATTTTTATATATCATGAAGCAAGGATGTTGAGGATGCACTTAGATGGCAGTGTCGGAGCTAAGACGAGGAATAAGCTGCTCCGACAGCATTATGGTTCGAACTGTTTTTTTATTGCGCTGCTCGTGCTGGAGGCGCCTACTGCCATCCTCTTCTTCTTTGTCCAGCGCTGTGCCGTGGCTTGCGATAAGAGCGCGACGCGAAGGGCGCTACAGGGCTCCCCCCGTAGGGCGGAAACCATAGGATCTGCGCATGCAGTGGCTGAGTTTGGTGGCATAGTTGGCACAGTCAAAGCGAGAATCAGTGGAGGAGTGACGGTTGGAGGAGTGACAATATAGGCAGGTTTCAGCCTGTCAGCAGATACAACATATTCACAACCATTGAGTTTTATAGTGAATGTCTTCGTCGCACGCTGGAGCACGTGGAACGGTTCGTCGTACGCCGGTATTAGTGGTGCACGGACGTGGTTACGGCGAACGAAAACATGGCTGAAAGAATTGAGATCCTGGCTAAGAAATACGGATTGAGGGTGACGAGTAGCAAGGATGACCGGAGGGATGTGTCGCAATGTGTTCCAGAGGTTCAGGAGGTAGGGTGACGCATGATAGATAAGTGAAGGGGACGAAGGACGAAGAATTTTTCAGGAAGTCGCAGGGCAACGCCATAGACCAGCTTAGCAGAAGAGCAGCAAATGTCAGCGTTCAGTGCTGAGCGGATGCCTAGAAGGACGAGGGAATATGGTCGGAGCAGCGTTTCTTCGGTTGATAAGTGGTATGACATTCCTTAGTTGACGATGAAGACGTTCCTTCGTGCCATTTCCCGAAGGATGGTTGGCGGTCGTATGAATGTGGTGGATGTCCAGGAGTTTGGCAAGCGGAGTGAACAGGGCCGACTGAAACTTGCGGCCACAGTCGGTGTTGACAACTGACGGCCATTAAGGCCGTAGCAACTGTCTCTGTAGTAGTGTCAGAAATGGGTATATCCTCAGGCTAGCGGGTGAAACGATCCCCAAATATGAGCAGGTACGATGTCCCACATTATCACAGAAGAGGTCCACAATATCTACGTGGATGTTGGAGAAACGCGCATTCGGAGGCCGAAATAGAGAGGCAGGCATGACGGTATGCCGTTGAGTTTTCACACGCTGACATTGAAGGCAGGTTTGTGCTCAGTGACGGACATCGGCATTCATGCTCCACCAAAGGGAGCGTGATGTTATCAGCTTCTGTGTGGCACAAATACCAGGGTTGCTCCTGGGGTGCAAAATTGTCAAATATGGCGCGATGGAAAGCCAAAGGTACGTAGGGGCGCGGAACACCAATATATGTCTCGCAGGTAATCAGCATGGAGGAAAACGGCCGCTTACATTCAGCGATGGACAGGGACGTGGACGAGGATCGAAGGCGATGCAGCTGCGGGTCCTTGCGCAGTGCGGCTGCTAACTCCTCCATGTCCAGTGGTGAGTTCGACGTAATGAAACCGACACGGGAGGTGAATCAGAGCATCGTTTTCCTGTCCATAGACGTAACTGAGGTCCACTGCGAACTCTGTGGTAAAGAACAGTTGGCGAATCTCGCGTTCGGTGTAGGTGCTGTGATTCCGTTGGAAGGCAAATGTCAATTGGGCTTTGGTCTGAGACGATGTGAAAGTCCGACCCTCCAGGAAGTGGCAGAAATGCTTGATGGCGAGGTCAACCGCGAGGAGTGCTCGGCCGAAGGTGCTGTCTTTAGCCTCTGGTAGCTTTAGTGTTTGTAAGAAAAAAACGAGATGCTGCCGCTAGAGACATGCTGCTCAAGTACTGCGCTAATTGAAATGCTAGATGCATCAGTGACAAGGCGAAAGGGAACGTCATGAACGAGATGTATAAGCAAAGTGGCATCTGCAAGTGCCTTTTTCGCAGCAGCGAATGCAGCTGCAGTGTTGTCAGTCCACTCAAGTGGCGCAACTAGGCATTTTTTGGTAGGCAAATGGTCGGTTAGAGGCTTTAGAAAATTGGCACACTTTTGGAGAAAGCGGTGGTGAAAGTTCAGAAAGCCCAAGACTTCTCAGCTTCTCATGTGATGCAGGGGTGGAAAACCTCGAACGCCTCCTCTTTCTCTCTTTCCACTTTCACTCTCACTTTACTTCCTTCTCTTACTGCGAGGTGCAACTGTCCACAGAAACAAGTGTGACAGATATTGCGTCTTTCCCGTCCTGTGAACTAATTATTTTATTTTTTGGTTTGGTTTGGTTTGTGGGGTTTAACGTCCCAAAGCGACTCAGGCTATGAGAGACGCCGTAGTGGAGGACTCCAGAAATTTTGACCACCTATTGCACGAAAATGCAACAAGCGGTATTATTACGTATTTATTTTACGGCCAGAGGATCTGGATTCAGAGAAAAAAGCTGCACTGGGGCGGGAACAGTTTACAGATGTAGCAATAAACCAGTATACCGCATCGAGTACGAAATTGATGCATAAATTTTCAATAAGGCAGCGCATTTTAGGATAACTTCAAGGCGCCAGGTAATTTACTTTCTCCGGAATCATTATGTGCCGTATGAGAGACGAACACAGAAACGAACAGCCTGATGGCGAAATGCCTAAAATGGCCAACTACTGTATCGGAGTACCCGGGTAAGAAGCCAATAGGCAGCAGCTACGTTTGATGCAGGCGAAATGGTGTGGCGTCCGTGTACTGTTCCATGTCAAGGCACTTTAAACAACCCCAGGTAGTCAAAATTTCCGAAAGACTCCACTAAGACGTGTCTCATTGATGAATAGGTTTGACAGGTTAAATTTTACAAATTTGTTCGAACACAGACACGAGTTAGGAAGATTGTAGTTACTGCAGGTAATGTATCCTTTTATCGGTCCCCGTTCGTCTCTTGATGGCCTTTAATGATTATAGAAGACAGCCCCACTGTCACTGAATTTCTAATCATCAATCGTTTTATGTATATTTTTAAATTGCAAATTGGTTTTTAGGACAGCAAATGAGCAGTTTCCGCCCCGCTTCTCGGCAGACACTCGAACGGCAAAGTAAGGGAAGGGAGGAAGATGGCAATGAAAGAAGAGAGAGAGGGACAGATAGTTGCCATCCTGGATAGCTATAGATCAATTTCGACAACCTTCAGAAATTTATATTGCACTGAAATCGCACAGCACATGAACGCCTTCGCTCTTCGCTTTCATCGAAACGCGGCCTCCGCGGGCGGGTTCAAACACGTGTACTCTGGTTATGTAGACCTGCGTCTAAGCCATTGGGGCGGGTACGAACATTTTTTAGTTTAAAATTCTGCGTGTATACTGCGGCTGCATTTTAATGCAGGAGAAACGGAGCGGCGCCCGTGTGCTGAGCGACGTGAGCGCACCGTAAAAAACACCATCCAATCAAAATTTCCTGCGCCCTCCACCATGCCGCCTCTAATTGCCTGAGTCGCTTTAAAAGTCAAATTCAGATTTGGGATGTTAAACTATGCAAACCAAAGCAAACATTATCAGTCTCTTCATGTCGGTTGCGTGTCTGAAACTTTGGAAGCTTGATTTTCTTTTTATTTTGCTCATTTTCCCTTCAAGAATGTAATCTATGATTACAGCTGTATGCGATCATGGGAAGGCAATCACGCAGGCTCGTTAGGGCTCCACATAACCGGTGTCTTTTTTATCTCCCTCGAGGAGGACACAATCTAACGCGTAAACTAATACACGTATACCGGCATCACATGCAAATGCATAGACGGCGCTTGGTCGGTTCATTCGTAGGCGGTCTGTGTGCCTTATAAATCGCGTGATTAGTGTGGCAGGACAGCGCTAGTCACCCGTCACATTATCTTCCGAGGAGCAGGGCAGGCCTTGGCCTGCCGTGTATCCCTACAGGTCTCTCGCTCATCCTGTAATGGATGAGCACGGCGCGTCGTGTGCTTAAACCCAACATTACCTCGGTCCACAGGCGGACAGACCTCTGCCTTTGTCCTTTGAGGTTGCCGAGACAAATTCGACTCTCAATGCAGCGGTACTTGTGCAGTTTCTGCGTACTCATGCACTGCCACGCATTCGGCTGGCCGCCACTCTTGCAGTGTCGTACGTTCTACTGGGACGTGTTCGACACGAGTGCCACCGTGCCTGCCTTGCGGTGGAGCGGGGTATAATCCCTTCATGCAGCAAATACTGACAGATGCACTTCTCAGTGCAGCGGTATTTTACACTGAATGACTGAAAGAAAACTGGACGAACATTGAGAGAAAAAAGGAGGCGAAACATGTTAATTGGCACATTCGAAAGAAATGTTGAATATGATAGCAATCCCAGTACCAAATTATTTGTGCTGGTGTGGTGCCCTACAAAGCTGAACCGCCACAATCATGATATTTCGCGAGCATGCGCGGCCGTTCCTCGTTACTCGCCATTTGTATGAAGATAAGATAGCCTCCGAGACCTGCCGATACTCCAAGGCCCCGGATAAAGAAAGCAGAAATATTAGCGGCACGAGTGTTTCTAACGTTTGCCTGACTCATATAGGGCTGTTCAACAAATGTCTCGTTTGACATACGCTACTTCCTGCACCTCGACGCGGAGACTTGCGCATCAGGAGCCGCGCGCCTCAGCTACAGTCCATTTCAGCCAACGAAACGCACCACCAAACGCTCTCTCTGCATTACAATTCTAGAGTCAGATACAAAACAGTCTGCAGCAAACGCCACACTCAATTGCCCTCTGGAAAACAATAGCTTGTGTTCAATCTTCTCTGGCTACCTAAGCAGGAAGCTAATCATCATACCAAATTTTAGCTCGGGATTTTGGATGCATCTGGCTTGTTTGGTATAAGCAAATATCAATAAACTGATTTCGTTTACTACTCACAGGAGTAATATACACGCCGTATACAATTTTTCATAGTTAGCAACTTCTCTAAACTTACGTTTATAATGTGGCGAGGGTTCCGGCACATTTTCAATAAAAAATGGCTGCTTTTTTGGCATTATGCCCGCCATCTCGCGACAATGACGCAAACCCTGATCCTTCATTTACACTTTCCTTTTGGACGGGAAACATGACGTTCCTGCAATATCGACCCTTTTTGTAATACAAAAGGTAGTGTTTTCGTTGAATGTGTTAATGAACGAATCTGCGGGTCCTCCCTGCATCCTCCAGCAAGATTCACCGTCACTCTATTCAAGATGTTCGTAGACTGCGGAAACGAAAAGTCTCATCTGACGCGTTGTGCGAGCGCCAGCGCACCTCAAAAGCTATGCCTGGAAGACCCTATGTGTGAGTAACCCTGCCTTTTCATCTCGTGATACGTTCGGTACATGCTATCTATGCGGGCCATTTTGCATATTTTCAGCAGGAATAGGCAATGCGATAGCTGGGGCTACTTCTTGGTAACAACGTTTAGGAACTATCAAGTGTGACGTGGGCGTAAAACAGCGCTGAAAGAATAGTGAGAATTTTAATTTTCGACTTTGGTGAGACGGATCTTCCGAATATCGACCATATTTGTATGTCTGCCATCGGTTGCGTCGGAGAGCACGTCGGTCATCCACCGTTCCTTCCCTAGAGATCATAAGCGCTTGATCTTTTAATGCTCAGCCCAATTAAGGCTAGTTCACATGTAAATGATAGTCATTTTTTTTACAAGCTGCGGCATTGAAGCCAAATAATTCGAACCTGCTGGAACCTTGTCGTTTTTCTCCATTGAGCCCCCGCAATCGCTTGAGTTACTTTTTTTTGCAACGTAGTCGCAGAAATATTGAGCATTTTCATTTGCATTTAATCTCCGTTAAACTTTTCTGTCCGTGAGAAAGGGTGATTTTTGGGTGGTGTCATCAATACTTTTTAGAAGAATATTTGCTTGGTACAAAAGTGTCTAGCATCAACTTGTGGAGAAGGAATTTCTCTTCACAATGGTAGTATTGACGATCAACATATTTATTGAATAAATGATGAACAGAAAACAGCAAACATTTTAGCTAGAAAAACAAACACACCAATGAATCAAAATTTCTTCACACAGATAAAAATTAAAAAGCGCTCAAAATATACCTTTTTTACAAGAGGGAGTAATGAAACATTGCAACAAAATTCTTGCTTTCTGTGTACATTATTCGCTGAGTTAGAAATGAAAACAGTGGTCGACGTTTACTACCCCGAGGTCGAGCCCTGGCATTCCTCTAGTCCTCCAGCGGAAAACACGTCTCCTTGAGCAACCGGCGGCAAGTAAAACTGCCCAAAAGACGCTGTCACCCTGCAGATAAGAGTTGTGACCGTAATAACAGTGATCGCTTTCGATCAGCGCGCAGCAAAAGCGGAACGTTCCGGGGCCGAAACCGAAACTTATCTACGGATGGCTGTTCACTTTTCGGGTCGGTTTCACGTAGTTTCACTGTCAGTGCTCAAACCTGAAGAGCTGAATTCGTCTTCCGAGTCATCACTATTGCTGTTCGTATCCAAAATCCAGCTCTCCTATGCGATAACTTCCGCGAAACCGCGCCGTTGCCGCGCAGCAGGAGCGCGCGACGTCACGCATTGATGTTAACAAGGAGCGCCGATCACCTGACTACGGAAGTCATCTGGACGGGCGCCGCACGAGTAAAAAACAAAAACAAAATCAAAGCTTAAAGAAGGGTTTTCATTTGTCTTACTTGGTGACGCCACTTGTCAAGGAGCGCTTCGAAAGCGGGAAAATTCGAATCATGAAACCATCGATAGCGGGCTATTGATGAAAATAGGCGCGGACAGGAAACTTAGTGCGTAATGCTTACGTACTGTTCTTTTTTTTTTTTCACGTGGCCAATTTTAGGCTCACAAAAATTGCTCCAGGTGTACAATTCATAACTTCAGCTTATTCTGCCGAGGTTTCCTTCAATGAGAAACCCATAACTGCTTTGTCAGGAGGGTGTCGCATATGAATTTTTAATTCATAATGCCTTTTTTCGAACTACGGCATCAGTAGAGACGTAGATTTGTGTTTGCTTCAAATTATGCTGCACAAAACACAGCTGCATTGAAATCCGCGCATTCTTCGGATTTAGCAACCTAGGCGAGCGTCTTTGCATGTAATTACAATTACATACCCTTGTAATTACAAAG
>JAJIZL010022565.1:0-12388 GCA_023969395.1 Amblyomma maculatum | reverse complement strand
ATCGAGGATTTGCTGCAGCACAGCAATGCTGTCAAATTGTCTTGAAAGATAGCTCGTCAGTACAGTCAGATCAGTCATCTGACGAGGAGTGAGGTGTGGCGGCTTTGCAAGCTCCGAGGCGAGAATTGCCCTGCGCTCGGAGTGTTGAACTGTTGAGCTACTGGTGTTTCGGGTGTGATCGCCAGTAGTGAACACCGCTGATGTTGGATGGCACGAAATGTATTCGTTCGGCCGAGCGACGAGCTCCCGGAATGTGTCGGGCTTCTCGATGGGTGTCGACCAGCAAGGCAACGCAGTCAATCTGCTGGAAATGGTGCAGCACGTCGAGCATCGCAGAGGTAAGTGCAATGGGAAAACCTGTAAAGGTGACTGTTCATACAGCGTCATTCGCATTCAAGTTGTACGCAGGCGGGAAATGACTGAAGATTAAAGGAATGCTCACAGGACGCATGCGGCGAATCCGATATATTTAATCAGCATTTTGCGTTGCTTTTAGCTGCATATTTCTACGACGCATTATAATTTTCTTTAACTTGACTCTGAAAACTGAGTGTGCTTGTAGTTGTGATTTCTTGGTTAATGGTTTCGACGACCGAGAAAGGAAAAACAAGTGAAATCGCCTGATATAAGTCGTTCCTTTAATTGCAAAAAAAAAGGAAGGAAAAAGTTAGCCGTCACAATACAATTTCCGCCACCAAGCCGTCTTTACCTTTACGGAAATGGTTCACTTAGGTTTAGGTTTTGCACTGACCATTTCTTGCATTCATAGATTACACTTTACCGCAGCATAGCTTGCAGCTTTGATGATTTTGAATGTTCCTGTGCCATGCGTGTTTGATATTTTATTTGCATATAATTTAGGCACTAAACATTTGCAGGTGATCGTGTGGACCTTGTGCAGCCGTTGCAGCACTTCCGATCCGAGTCATCATGTGGTCAAGAAGTCCTGGGGCCATATTCAACATCATTAACCTCTGCTAGGCTTGTATAACCTGGGAGGCCACGCCTTGTCCCTGGACGGCCACATCAGATGTGAAGTCCTATGCAGATGGACAGCTCTTTTTGAAGATCGTTACAGCTTGTATGTGCAGATCACGTGACATTGACGCCACTTGCAAATGGTAATCGCAGCAGGAACATCAACAAGTACAAGGAAGAGGACGTGCAACATTTATATTAACTCGGACAGGAACAACTTGATCACCTGCACTTGAGATTTTCACTCGCTGTCATGATTTTGATATATGCCACAAGTGATCAATGTGCACATTCTTACTGCTTCATGTTCGATAGCATACTGCTGAAAAGCCGTCCAAGTCTTAATTTTTTCTGTGGTTTCGAGATATAACCATCTCTTTGGTGTACATTTTGTTGATAGCATGTGCAAGAACCAAGTTCAGCTTTGGGGTGGCGCAGTGGTTACGGCGCTCGACTATTGTTCCAAAAGACGCGGGATGGAATCCCGGCCTCGGCGGCCGCTTTTCGATTGAGGTGAAAAGCAAGGTGCCTGTGTGCTGTGCGATGTTAGTGCACGTTAGTGCGATGTTAGAACCCCAGGTGGTCGAAATTTCCGGAGCCCTCCACTACAGCGTCTCATAGCCTGAGTCGCTTTGGGACGTTAAACCCCACAAACCAAACCAAACCTTTCCTTGGTGCTATGATTTTTTGTCTACCATCTGTAGACATACTGAGTGTATTCTTCTACAAGTGCTGTGGCCCTTGCTGAGAGCTGTCATTCTTTGTTGTATACTTTGCTTTTTTGTGTTCTGCTTAACTCGGTGTGCATTTTATTAATTGCTTCATGTCAATGAAACACAGAAAGGTACAAAAACGTTCTTCTACCTCCAGAAGTGCCATTCTGAGCAGGACGTGCGTGCACCTATAGTTCACAATTCACTTTGGTGTTTGGGGCAAGCAGGCAGTCTGCGATGTACTACTTCAGTGGGAATATTTGACATACGTGCACCCTGGTGGATGTGTCTGCAGTCGTTTACCATAGCAGAGTCCATTTCGTTACACCTATCTTGTGTGCTACTAGGGTGAAACGTGAGGTACCCACTGTGTTTATCCACAAACTGCAGAGTGAAGCGAGCTGTGCTTCTTTGTATTTGGTTGCCTTTATGCTTGTTTTCTATTGCTTCCTTCATATGCTGAATGTAGAGGAACAGCAATCAACTAGTTTTCCCAAGGATAATTTGTGCATCTATTTGGTGGTCATTGTTTTTCATTGTTGTATGCACGGAAAATGAGGCAATTTTAGATTCCACTTTTGCATAATTTGCCAGTTTCATTTTGCACTGCAATTACTGATGCTTTGTAATGATGTTAATCAAGATCCCAGATAACCTGTTTAACCTCTGCATCAATTGTGTGGCTCGGCTATCAGTGAACATTTTTGTATTCTTCAGTTTTTTCACAAAGGCAACTATTGACTTCTCTGCTTTGTAACTAGGTGATATTGATGTGCATGTGCACCCACTGGCAAAAGTTCTTGAAGGTGGCTTCGCAGGGGAAAGAATGCATTCATTTGTGTACGAGATAAATTGCTTGACATTTCATGTTTCACTATACAACCCATAGTCACAATAATGATGCACAAGCGCAGGAATGAAATAAAAACTTTTTGATAAGATTGTCCTTCATAAATTTTTGACTGCAGCTCTACAAAATGCTTTGCTCCTTTTGTGCATTGCTACATATCTTGTTTCATAAAATATCTCCCTCCATGATAGCGTTGTGTGTAGACCCTATTATGAGGCTGCTATCTGGGCCAGTTGCTTCTTGACACATTCTTGCTGCTGCCACATGCCCTCCGGCACTCACATATGTTAAAAGAGGGTTGGTAAAGCTCACATATTCATGCTGTAAGCCACTGGAGCATGGCTTCATCACTAGAGATGTTTATCGAATGATTGCAGCTGTGTATAACTGCTTCATTATTTTTTTTCTGTTAGTTGCTTTTGTAGCCTTATCTTCATTGTTCTTTGTGAGCTTTAAATTGAGAATTTTAAGTAAGGCGCATAAATTTATGCCATCACTTTCATTTCATTTATGTAGAAGCACTTTCAAGGAAACTTGTGTTTCATCATCACTTTTCAACATTTTATACCATTGTGCTAGTACTGAGTTGTATAACTTTTTGCTCTCATAAGTGACAGCTGCACTAATTTCACTTACACCTATCCTATTGTCACATGTGTTTACTACGTTATCTAGTATCCCTATGCTTTCCTATTATATCAGCTTCAGCCATCCTCTCTGCATTTAACCCTCAGAATGTGTTCCATATTTTGCACGTCTGCTATGTGTACAGCATAAATTGAACACCACAATATATTCTTAAGATTGCATCCAAAAGATAACTTCCTGAAGGTACAATCCTATTGAACACAGTAGACGTCATACTATCCATAAGTGAGCCATCCTTTTTCATGATGTATTGAAGAATTTGTGAACAAAGCGATTTCATTTTATCTTGACCACATTCATCTGTTGTTTCTGTGGTACAGCCTCTGCCACAGCTGCATCTATAACTTGGCTGTTGGCACTGTGGTCAAATGTCTTGCGAGCCAGCAGAGCTTAATGTAGCGTAGATGTTCAGCTATTGGCTTCTTGCTTTTTTTTTTTTTTGATGCAGCAACGTTAAAGCCTCTTTTCTGCACAAAACGAGACGTTGCGAGTGGAAAATCTTGGGCACATTTCAGACAGGTGACATGGCCGAGTACTCAATGTGATGTCTCTGGCTTCACCTTTGAGATGAATGTGTGAGGTGATAAACCTTGCAGGATCTTTGGGTAATAAGACAGGCAACCCTTAGGCCATGGAAACGCATCCGTACAGCTTGGTTAGAGTGGGCTTTATAGGTATCCAGACAAGTGGTCTTCCACATAATTGGATAACTTACAGGTATATGCTACTGATATGTATCATAGAATAAATACTAGGTGTTAGCAGTAGCAAAGTCGATTCACACGAATGAGACTCTGCAGACAGGAGCCATAAAAGCTGTTGTGTCATAGCGGTAAATGCTGAGCTTGCGTGTCCCCACAATTGTTTTCAGAGCATGAAGTTTTCAAGTGCTGTGCTGGTTTGCCTGATAGCCGTCACATTGAGTGACTTGCTGAAATAATGCTTAAGGCTTGTCTTCCTGAGACAAACATTTCTGCTTTTTGGTAGACTGCATAAAGGGAACATTCTAGGTGTGGCAGGCATTTATGCACAGATAAAATCATTCTTACACACACTATAACTACCTTTGCCCTGTCCATAACAGAATCGGGGAATACTTGCTCTGTCCCAGGTGCCGACTAAATTTAAATGACTTTGAGTTCCATAATCTTTGATACTGGTAATACTGCGGAACGCATAGCATCCCTTGACTGTAGTTGCAGCCTAGTGGTTTGAGCATTTGGGGACCAATCCTCAGTGGTGTTGGGTACTTATTGGTAAAACAGTGGGTGCTTGCTTTGCTGGTGCTGGGGTTATCTTGGGCCAAACACTTGGAGAATGGGTTTTTGACCCTATCTTGTGTTCCCTTGCTTTGTATAACTAATTTCTCTTCTTTGGTCTCCAAGGCCGTGCCACCTTTCAGATATGGCTATGAGCTGTACAAGTACAACAATACTGTAATTACTTGAATGTGTGACAGCCTTTCATTTTAGGCTGTGTATTGTAGAGTGTGCAGTGCTGTAAATAAATTTTGTATTGTTTTGTATATTGTAATTTTCAGTTTTCTTATAAGCAAGGCTTCATGTCAGGTGCATGTAAAAAAAAACTGCCAAAAAGTACCGAAAGCAAATGATACACCAATTGTTAGTCAATGACGAGCTGTTTAAAGCTACAGGGAATGTGTTACGTGAGTAGCAGGTCTCTTAAAGTGTGCATGTTTTACCAAAATAAAGGACAGAAGCTATACTGCAACCTGTTGGAAAAACCATGCATACAAGATGCACTAGCTGAAAATCATACGCTCACTTAAATCACGTTTAGTTTTCCAATAATATGCAATCAGAATGTCAAAAAAGTAAATTTCATGCTTTATTCCCATATTTATGCCCGTATTCAGGCGAGGTTCATTTGAGCATGTTTTTGAGTCAGAGTGTAGAGAGTGGATGTTAGACAGTTGCACGTTGGACATTATGCATTGCTGGAAGAGCACACAGGGGATGGCAAAGCCAATACAAATCATACAGTATTATCACCTGGCATTAATGAACCTTTGCCAAAAAATCCAGGCCACATCAGCCTTGCAATTCATGCCTCTTTTTGTCTAATATTGTCCCCGTGCATGCTTATGTTTTTCTTTTTTGTTGCTGTTACTTTTTACTTACGGTGTCCTTAAAGTCGCGCTTGTTTTCCCCTTTGGCTCCCTTGCTTCACTCAGAGACAGGTTCGGGCTTTGTGTATATAGCATGTGCACTGGTTAATGTGTGCATGAATGCTACATTCAATTGACAATTGCTTCAAGAAAATGGTTTCCATACTGCATCTAGCTCATTGTAATTAGGCATCATATATCATATTCACTCTTCATGTCTGTTCCTTCACTTCCTGAGCGTCAAATAGTATATGTGAAGGCATTTCTCTAGCCGACCTCATCACCCTTCTCTCCTCTGAGGAATCTTGCTGCACTGAAAGAAAGTGCCGGATGCTATTGCAAGTGCAAAACTGGTAAACAGTAGCAAAGGAACTAGGCTGTACCTGACAAATTTTGTTTCTCTTGTGACATTGTGGTGTGATGTGCACCTGCATCAGACGAGCAGTGTTGCTACTTTTATAAAATGTTTTTATGCAACATGCTCAGAAAACAAGCAGAATAATACCGACAATTATTTTTTTTTATTTTAACGAGGTAATTAATACATCTGCTACAACACAGTGACACTCTGCATGCAGTGATATGTGCATACAGCGTGCTATGTCTAATTCAGGGCACATTAAATGCCATCAGCGTGAAAGCTAACCTAGCTGTTGCTGCCAGTGGGGATCTGGATACACTTTTTATTGCATTTTCATTGCTGCCAGAAAATCTTATCTGCTTATTTTTGCGGCTGCGTGAAAACGTCCCCGCCGCGATGGCTCAGTAATGATTATAGACGCTCGGCTCTCTGACCCGCAATATGTGCGTAGCCTACGACGATCGCATTTCGATGGAATTAACACTCTAAAGGTGGTCCGATGTCAGCGCATGCTAAGATCGCCAGATATATGGCCTAATCGAGCTCTCCACTATGCGTGTTTTCACTACGCCGCTCCACCGGGCCGATATCCGCATGCTACGCCACTGAAGCCGACACGTATAACCGTAGCAGACTTGCTAACATGATGGAAACGGTGGGCTGCCGCAGGCAGTTTCCAACGACAGTGATACCCTGAGAAGGCCAGCGTTGTCATCGTACAGGTGCGTCTCTTCTCTAGAGGCAACTGCAGCCCAAAAATCTGTTGGGCGCTTCCAACTCTCAGTATTCGTAAACAAATTCTTTTATCCTGATACTCGCCAATTTCTCTGCGCGACTAACTCCATAAATGAAACTTACGCACAGCTAGCCACATGAACGCATCTCAAGTACGGCATCGCTCACACTTGACGACAGGCTGTTTGTGGGGTTTGCGTCGAGTACCGCCGTTCGCTCAGCCTAGCTGCTGCTTGAGGTCCGACAGCGTGTGTACTATGATGCACTGTGGTCACAACTGCCGTAACTATAATAGTACAGTACAGCCGCAACGTATACGTAAGTATCTCACTATCTCCTCAGCTTTGCCCTGCTGCCCGACGCGTGTATGCAGCGTAAACACTGTTCGCACCGACCCTTCAGCTTCTTGGCATCGCAGCGTTGGCATTTTTGTAATCGGCGCCAAGTAGCAGACGACGGCGTTATTTTTTGTAACTTTTTTCCATGTTTTTTAAATTTCGTCAATTTCTGTTTATACGCGTTTTAGCACCGCCCCAATTTTCACGTCACGGGTACGTCACAACATGGCCGAAAAGGCAAATATCGAGGATCGGGCCCCCGGCTAGGGTGGCTAGAACTTTTTGAGGTGTGCAAAGCGGCCGGCGAAAGCTGCCCCCAAAGCGCGCCGATGCCACGTGGGGGCGCTGAAGACAGCGGCGCCGTCAGAGCAAGCAGCCAGGCTATGGTGGCTAGCCAGGCGCATTGCTGCAGTAGCGTTGTGCACGTGGTAAGAACGCATCGCACGCGCTGCTTTTTGCGTTCTGAAATTTTTTGGTTATTTTGTTGTCGGCTCGGCTTTGAGAATGCCACCAACAGCAAAAAAAAAGAAGACACAGCGCTGGTGCTTCGTGCCTGGATGCAATTCTGGGTACAGATCTTCAACAGAAAAAGTGTCCCTCTTCCGAGCTCCAAATTCGGAAGAGTTATTCGCCAAATGGACCAACGCCATTCCCAGGGCTGATAAGCAACTGGAAGAGAATTCTGCTGTGTGCGAGAAGCATTTTGACGCAAGGTATGAACTATTTTATCCCACTGCGCGCTTTTTAGCGCTGTATATGCGCATTCTCAGGTGCTTGCCTTAGTGGCCGCTGGTGCTGTCTTGATCGTCAGGTGTGATTTGTGTTCTCGTATACAGACTTCAGTTCATGCATGGTTCTCTTCGTTCTTTCCTTGATAGGTTTCTTTCCGGCCCAGTTCATTGTCATCATGAGGTATTACTAATCTTGCTGTTTTTCTGCCATATTCAGTTTGTTACCTTGCATGCATCATATACACTGCATATTTAAATTGTTTACACTTGGCTTCAAAGATGAGTTACTATTCCGTGCTTACTTTCAGGTGCCTCAGTTTCTATAGTCTTGCCAGAAGTCCCAAAGGAGGCAATGTGCCTGATGGCGTGGTTGAGTCATTGTTATCTGTAGAGGAACTACTGAATGAGACCGACGGTGGAGAGCAAGAAGAAGAAAGCCGACCACTCCAATGCGATGCAGCTGAAGTGTCTGTGGACCATGCTTCCTACTCAGCTGAACGAAGTGATGCCCGCCTTATATATTATATCGCTGGCTATGTGGCAAGGAAACGTGTGTTGTCTGTAGACTGTGAGGACTGCAAGGATGCTTGCCTAATGAAGAAAGAAGACGTGCTGAGCTCCGATTTGCCCGCAGAAGCATCGATGCTGTGGGACCTTGGCGGGCTTTTGTATCCCACACACTCCCTGTACAACCTTATTATGACACTAGAGAACAAAATTACTAGCTTTTTCAGCAGAACTTGTCTCCACGCTAAGTCGGTGACTGACATGTGGAAAATGATTGGCGAAACAACAAAAATAGGCTGCCCCCAGCACTCACCTACTCTGACGAATTCTGTAGTTAAATTTTACTGCTTAACCCGGGTTCACTTCTTTTTGAAAGGGGTAAATCAAAAGGAAGATGAAAGGAAAGCCAAGAGAGTGATGCCATGCGTGCTTTAGCGGGCTGCAGAATAAGGGAAAACTGCCACACTTCATTCTCTAGACACCTGAAGTCCTTTTGGGGTACCATCATGTACACATGCCGGCGACCGTATTTTCACATAATGATAGATTTAATAAACAAGTATTCTGTCAGAAACACGTCTTTTTCTGTTTTGCTGGGTAAGTGCACTCATCTCTTTTTTTTTTTTATGCTCCACGAGCTACATTTCCTTGGAGCATTTCTTAGAAGAGGGAATTCAAAAACGTTCGATTGCTCAGATTACAAAGCATTTAAAAGAACTCAATGGGGCGAAAAATTAATCTGTAGCCCTCCAGTACAATTTTGCCATTTCCTTTTGGCCTCGGCAAGAAAAACCCCACTAATTCTTTCACGATACAAACGCACTGCGCGACACAGAGTAGTCTTGCCATGTAATCATCTAAAGAGCAAAAGAAAAGCATGCAACACCTTCCGCATATGTTGAAATTTTCCTCACCGTATTAGCGCGAATTTGCATGCTCTGTTTACATCACATGAGCTTGAAATTGAAGCTCTTAAGAGGCAGATTGTTATTAGCTTCTAGTCGACATGTGGACTTCGAAGAAAACCAACGCAGGAGGCAAAGGTGGTGATAATACAGAAAAATGCCACACATTGTTGAGGAAGCCGAGATGAAAGCAAATGAATTAAAATCTGAAGGCATTAGGAGCGAATCACCCTAGCAGCGCGGGGAAGGATGGGCGTTCTAGAAAGGTGTCTGAGGGTCTGTGTCAGCTACTTTTCATGCCAGCACACAAATTGAACCTTATGAGTGGTCCAGCTGCCGTTAAATTAAACCTCCGCAAATTTATGCCGAAAAAAAATTGATTCTCGCAACTGCGTGTCGTCTGCTCTAGACAGAATGCCGTTCTGATTGGTGAATATTTCTTAACTCGGGCCTCATAATTGTTTTGTGTCGACAAACCACCGTCACCGAGCCATTTCTCACCTTCAGCGGCATTCCAAAGCCAAACCACGGTGCGCAAATCATGCAATTATGCGCAGTCCGCGCACTTGCCCCCATGCATGAGCAGCGACCGCGGATAGCCACCCTAACAGCGCCCTTAGCATCAGCGCCCCTGGCGGCATCGGTGAGCAGCGGTGCCATTTCCGGTAATGGAAACGCGCCGCGCTTTTCACACCTGAACAAGTTCTAGCCACCCTACCCCGGCTGCATCTCGCGCCGTCGAGCGCGGCGTTGCCACCAAGGAGAACCACGTGATGCGTGACGTCACGACAGAGGAGCGACCGGGCTGCATCCAACACCCTCTAAATACTTTCTTCAGGCCTCTCCAGGCCAGAACCACCTAGACTAGGAGCAACACCCCCTAGACTTGAAGGCCGAAGCGCTCCTACTGACCACGTGATGCGCGTCATCGTCTGGAGGCGGCTGCGGGGGGCCGACGGAGGAAGGGGTCGTTGACATCTTTGACAACTCTTGTAGGAAGGAAGGGAAGTGACAAAAGGAACCGGCTACCGAAGGAACCGCGTTTGCAGGATATTCATCCGCGCCCGAGGAACATGACGATTTTGAGTTATCATTTCGAAAACAATGTTTACTAAATGGCTGGATAATTTCAGACATGATTATTTTTTCTGAATGAAAACTCGCAGTTACACACAAAACTCTGTTTCCACGCGTTCCGGTCTGTACATTGTCACGCGGAAGAGGGCTCTGCGGCTGTGTCCGCCGAACTTTTTTTTTTCGGCATTTCAGTTTTTCTTGTCGTGGCAGGGCACTGTGGGCATCTGGCTGCTGTTGCGCTTCACCTGTGACTGTGACTTCGAGCCTTTACTGCTGGTTGCTGCGGCAATGGAATGGTTGTGAATGCGCTATGCCAAACAGGTGTTGTGTACCCCGCTGCCGCGGAAACTACACGGCAGAGTGCAAAGCCCACGTATTCAGGTTCCCGCAAGATGATGAACTGCGCAACAAATGGATACGTGCAATACCGCGACAGGGCTTCTTCCCTACGCAGAACTCTAGGGTAAGCGATCTCCATATTCTTGAGTAGTAATTTATTCTGTGAAACAAGAGTCGTGGTCAACTTTTTTCTTGACTTTCAAACTGAAATAAAGTAATTTCTTGACGCCTGGAGAAGGCTTTTTTTTTTCGTAAAAATTGCCGTCGGTGAGATCGAGTCTAGCATGATGTCTTCATTCAGCGCCGGCGCCATTCGAAAAACGACGGTTAACTCGTGATTCTGCTTCGTCGAGAGAATTTTTTTACACTGATTATAATAGGTCGGACTACTATCCCTCTTTCGTACACCTAGGAAAGTGCGTATTTTGATATGCTGCAATGAACAAAAATCGTATATTCATTTATCATTACGTTTATGAATATCGTATTTATCCTATGTCACTAACTAAAGTTTGTGCATGCGATAAGGAAAAAGTTAAGAAAAACGCTGTTTTTGGAATACCTCCACTTGATAAATTTGCATTTGTAGCGCATAGAAAGAGCCTTCACTCATCAGCGGTGATACTTTTCCTTAGGTATGCGAGGCACATTTCTGCCCAGAGGACATCCCGAAGGAAACTTCCTACCTGGATGATGCCTCAGGGAGAACGGTCACAGCTCCTTTGCCCTATCCACGCCTTCGGCAGGGCGCTGTGCCGTCGAAATTCCCGGACTGTCCGATGTATTTGTCGACTAAGAACGCCAGAAGGGAAAGCCCAGAGGCCAAGAGGATCCGCCTAGACGATTCAGCTATGCAGAAAGCCCTTGCAGAATCCGTTGAGACATTTAGTCAAGAGGAAGACGTAGATAGAATTTTGCAAATTCAGGACATAGTTGCTCACATGCGGCTAAAGAAATCCCCATTCCGGCACACTTTTGAGGGCAACGAGCGCATCATTCTCTTGCACATAGTTGAAGATGAGGCCCCGTGTATTAAGTACTCTGTCACCATCAAAGCGGACTTGGTTGTTACATTCCACTTCATGAAGTGCTTAACGACGAAGCTTGGATCTTGCTTACACGTCCCAGCTACCGCAAAGAGCAAGAGGGAGTTAGAAGAATTTCTAGATAGTGTCCAAACATGGGACAGCAAACTGGACTCGACTTCTGAGAAATCGGAAGAAGAAATCTTCACAGCCATCTTTGTCCTGCTCGATTAAGCTGTGTGACTCAGAAACAGTGGACAGAGCTCGTGCCGTCCGGTTCATTCGTGAGCAGTTGAAGTTGATACCAGTGAAGAAGATTCGGAGGCGTTATTCACCTGAATTTATGGTCTTCTGTTGCCTTTTATTCACGATTTCGCCCCATGCCTACAAATATATGCGTAGCTATGGGAACGTCATCTTGCCGCACCCCATGACTATAAGATCTATATGCTCATCGTACGGAATGAACCCACAGCTAGAGCACGAAAATTCTGCATTCCTGAGGTACATGGCCACAAGGATTTCCGACTTGGATAACTACCAACACACCGGCACGTTGATGGTAGATGAAATCCATATTAAACCTTTCTATGATTATAAAGGTGGGGGCATAGCTGGCGTCGCCCACAATTCACTTGAAGCTGCTAACAGTGCCCTCGTTTTTATGGTGCAGAGCCTAACCTGCAAGTTCAAAGAAGTGGCTCACATTGTGCCCGTACGTGGTGCTGACGGTGACTTCTTGCGTGGGTTACTGAAGCGCATCATATGTGGACTCGAAAAGATCGGTTACAAAATAGTGTGTGTCGTAACCGACAACAACAAAGTGAATGGGAAGGCAATGGAGCAGTTCAAAAGCTCAGCACCTTGTCTCGGCGACGATCACCCGACATTTCTTTATCCGCATCCATGTTCAGCTGAGAGGCCATTGTTTTTCGTTATAGACACTGTACATTTACTAAAGTGCATCCGCAACAATTGGATTCGGCAACGTAATGACCAACACTGTTTATCATTTCCGGAATTCCACGAAGAAATGACTGAAGAACGGCGCAT
>JAJIZL010022564.1:0-12658 GCA_023969395.1 Amblyomma maculatum | reverse complement strand
CCAGGGCTATCGCGCAGGGTGATAGGGCAGTTCAGACACGCATTGTCAGAGCACACCTTGTAAGCAGGGACCAGCTGGGCACGAGGAAATGCTGCAGCCAAAGTAGCAGCACATCACGAAGCGGGAACAGCCAGGCAACCGAGAAGCTGCACAAGGAAGAATATTCAGGTGAGCATTATGGCGATGCTGCTGTCTCCTAGCCCAATACGAGACAGCAGATGATGGAGACCGATCGAAGTAGTCGGATGTGCCTACACACGCCTAAGTACGTTTATGTAAGGAGAACATTGGTTTTTCTTTTTACACAGTTACTCTAGGTTCGATAGAAAACTGGCCCTTAAAATTGAAGGAATGCTGGCTTACAGGATGAAGCCAAAAACAAAAGGGCAGAGCGCGACTATTTATTGCGGATAAGATGGAGACCAGGGCTGGTAATGGGAAATGGCAATAACGCTGAATTTTCTGGAAATCTTTTTCGATGACAGCGATGTCTTCTTTGAGAGAGAAAAAATCTCGAGAATGCCACCGCGAACGAGGGTTTTCAGTTACTGTATCTTCCTGTGGTATAGCTCAGATATCGACACGGGAACCTTTTGGAATGCAAAAACATTGCGATGTTCCGTGAAGATAGACGTGGATGGGGTGTGGCACTTTATGTAAAGAGGAATCTGCTTTTCTATTATGAATTCCTTATTACATTAGTATAAATGGGACATGTGAAGCTATTTTTCTTGTCACTGACAATTTTTTTGTTCTATTACTATGTCACCCTGGTCAGAGTATTAAATTCATTTGCTTCTGTCGAGTCTGTTTTGGAATTCACCGCTGTTAAAAATGAAATGCAATCATATTTGGTGACCTATATAGACCTGCGCGTAGGTAGCAACGTTAAGACAAATCTAATTGAAGTAATATTATCTTTTGGCTGTGAAAATATCATTAATAAGCCCACTAGACTCACTGAACACTCTCAGACATTAATTGATGTATGCTTCTCAAGTTTTCACTCTCAAAATGCTTTCTCGAGTGCGTTAGTAGTTACACGCGTCGGATAGATAAATCTAATAGCGTTGCCCACTTTCGCTCATTATTGAGTGAAACTAACTGAGGTGACGTTTTTCACGAGGTCAAATCTGCAAAAGCCTGTGACATATTTCAACAAAAAAAAAGATTATTAAAAATTACAACTTGTTACCCTGCTCGTTACCGTTCAGAAGCAAAGCTTGAAAAGAATGAATCAAGCCATCACTGTTCAAGCGCATTAAGAAGAAAAAAAAACAGCATTTTTTTTTTTTTGCTTCTCAGAAGCTAGAAATCAGGCCAACCTAGTTGAGCTTTAAAAAGTATCGGAATAAATTAACCTGGGACATTAAGAAGGCAAAGAATGCATATTATGAAAATAAGATCTCCCATATATACTTGATAAGTCGGAACCGCTTCAGGAACCTGTTCGTCAAATTATAGAAAAAAAACAACCATGTATACCCGCTAAGCTGCAAATAAAAGCAACAGTCCACACTGCTTTGGGGCTTACATTTATTCAACAACCATTCTTTTCTTTCTTTTTTTTGGTTCTCGGTGCCTTTGCTGGCCCAAAAGCAGCACAAGATCTCAAATCTGCTTCTTTGCACATTCCTTTTGCTTACAGTGACTCTGTTTTTGGCACATACCACTGAAGAAGAGATAACATCGATGGTATACGTAATGACGTACTTCATCACGTGAAGCTATGAAATGAGCGTTTTTGCTGTCAAGGCAGCAAAGTCCTAAATTTCTGGTCCGCCTACCTACATCTGTAACATAATAGGAGGGGGGGAGGGGGGGCACGTTCCCTGAAAAAGTGAAAGTTGCGCAAGTTACAGTCGTTTTTTTAAAGGTGGCAAACAAGACATAATTACAGGCCCACATTCGTACTGCTGCTTTTTTTCTAAAGCGGTAAAGCGTGTTATTTATAAAACATTTTATCAGTTCATACGGAAATGCAATATCTAATCATCACTTTGGATATCAGTGTGAGAAAGAGGCCGAATCTGCACTTCTGTAAGTAAAAGATGACAGTCTTGACAGCTTTTAGCAAGGCTTCTTATAGCGGGCTTTTTTTCCCAATTCTATTAAATAAACACCAAATCTTGCTTCAAAAATTGGACACATTTGGCACCCGTGGCTTGGCGCTAACATTCATAGAGACCAATCTTGAACGTCGAACGCAGTTCACGGGCGTCTAGAATTCCAGTCAAGTTTAGGGTGACCTGAGATTTGGAGTCCCACAGGAATCAATTTGGACCCTTCGCTTTTTTTTACATATATACACTAATGATATTGCCAATATTCATCTAACTCCTGCTTTGGTATGAACGCTGTTGACACCAAGGTTTTTCTTTCGAGCACGGACTTTTATTTCATAGAGCGGCGCGTGCTAATATGTTGCCTAACAAGCTTCATAGCTGGCTTAAGATTAATCTAAATATAACGAAAACTCGCTTCATATGTTTCTTCCCAAAAATAAAACGCCCGCCGTGGTGGCGCATCGGTTAAGGTCCGCGACTGCTCTTCCCAATGATGTGGGACTGAATACCAGCCGCGGCAGCCGCTTTTCGACGGAGGAGAAGTACGAGGTGTCCGTCTGATGTGCGATGACAGTGCACGTGGTCAAAATTTCCGGAGCCCTCCACTACGATGCCTCTCATAGCCTCACTCGCATGGGATGTTAAACTCCACAAACCAGACGAAACCAAGAATCACATTTGGCACTGGCAACATGGGACGTAAGAATGTGCTCAGCCTCGCGCAATCCACCTTAGTCATCCGGAACGTACAGGTCTCGTACGGTCTGGTGAATGGAGGACCCTGGCAGACCGCTTAACGCTACCACGTCCTACACTTAAGGGCGAAGCTTATGTGTACTCGGGATAGTATTCTATTTGTGGCCCCCCTGTTGCAAATGAAGAAGGCGAACCTGGGGTACAAGACCATGCGCGGCATTGGGCAAGCTCCGTAACAGTGGCATCTCGAAAAGTCTGGTAAACGACAGCATAGAGATCCCGAGAAACCCTCTAATGCTATCGCGTCGTGTTCTTAATAATAATAGTGGCAAACATGCGACCATAACCATACTGATAGAGACTAAATACGCACAATCATGCATTTTTCACCTTCCAGGGCGTCGGTTATTCCGTCGCGATCGTCAAAATAAGTAAGAATGTGGCGTTGCACTTTTAGTAAATACAGTATTCAATGCGGAAGCACTGACGACATTTGAACAGTGACGTATGATTATGAGATGCTGAATTTGCGCAATAGGGAAGGCATTATTTCAGTAGTATGTAGTGCGAAGAGAGGATAACCGATGGTCGCTGAGGGTAACGAACTGGATTCCAAGGGAAGGAAAGCGTAGCAGGGGGCGGCAGAAAGTTAGGTGGGCGGATGAGATTAAGAAGTTCGCAGGGGTCAAACAGATGCAGCTAACACAGAACCGGGTTAAGTGGAGAAATATGAGAGAGGCCTTCGCCCTGCAGTGGGTATAATCAGGCTGATGATGATGATGATGATGATGATGATGATGATGATGATGATATATTGTCACGTGACTTCTCGGAACATTGACGGAAGACGAAGAACGGTCGGCTAGATCGGTGAAGAAGAAATAAGAGCAAATGCAGAAGGACGTTTGTACGCTTCGCCGTGGTCCTGTTTCGACCGATCCCTTTAAATAAACCCCCGTGCGTACTAATCACGTAACATTTTTGGTGAGAGGTGCTTGGGCAGCGACCACGGAGCGGTCCATATACCGAAAAAGCCGTAGACTCGCTGGCTTACCACCAATTCCATCTGACATGGCTGAAGACGGCACTACCGAGCAGCCAGGAGCAGCCACGGCGAACAACTGACCCCATTATCGAGAGCCCCGGATATTCTCTGAATAAGCCGAGGATAAAGTTGACGAGTGGCTGAAACACTACTAAAATGCAGGAACGTAGCAGATGCACCTCAGTCTACTCCGTTCCGCAGTAGCAGGCAGGGGAGGATGTCTCAACGCGGTACGATTCAGAAGGCCGCCCAGAAGAAGGTAGTGCGGATGCGGAGCAACAAGGATAGCTTGTGGCAGGGGATCCTCACCAGGAGGCGGCGGAGCCGAGCGTCCATCGCGATCCAGCAGCATTGTGCAATCTGGTGAAGTACCGTTACAAGATGAGTAGCGAGAAAGGCAAAACCGTGCAGCCCTTGACTCTTGGGCACAGTTGCTGTGTGCAGCCTTAGCAAGCCTGTTGGCCGTCTTTTTTATTTTGCAAGGAAATCCCTTAATGTGAGGGAAGCTACAGTACCGAAAACGACTTTCCATGTCCTTGATAACTAGAAAGGTCGACTGCATCAAGACGGGTACCTGCTTGTCGCAGGACCGCTGCATGGTGTGGAGGGCTGGTCAAGACCCGTACAGAGGATGACGACTGGATGGAAGGGGAAGACCAAAGAAAAGAGTTCACAAGTGGAAATCCGTTATTTCTACTGCCGTGGAGCTGGCCGCGAAAGTCCGATTCCGGAGCTTGGAGGTCCACGAGGAGGAATGTCAGGCCGCGTATGCCTGCATCTGTAGCCATCCGTGAGCACCAAAGTCTGCCTCCACGTATCTCTCTCAGCAGGTAGGCCACGAACAGATAACAGGGTGCAGATCCGGACCTGGTTTTTGCTGCAGCCTCGTATACCCACATTGATATTCAGCGATGGTGGTACGACGGCGTAAACCGGGCAGTCGAGAATGAACTTAGTATACAGCACGCAGAGAAGTCCCGCCATCACGGTGTACCCATCGCGGAAGTAGCCGCTTTGCGGAGGAGGGCCAATAAGGCTGCTTCGTCGAGGAATCGGTACAGCCAATTATACGTGGTGAAGGCCAGGTAGAGATGCAAGATAGTCAGGAGTTATGTGTATGATAAATGCTTTTACCTAGAATATGTCTTTACTGCCCCTCAACCTCTCCACGTAGAGTTTCCGTACGTAGTGCTGACGATACAGCCACTGAAATATGGTTGGCCAGGAGAGCAAACGCGCCAGTTGGAAAATGGACGATCGTCAAAAGCCACTTTACGACAATGCAACGCATAGCGGGCACTGCTCTCCTGGGCTCGCGCGATAAACGTACCCTTTTCAAAGCTTCGCCGGTACGCCAGTAGCTGGTGCGTGCCATGGAAGCGCATTTTTCTGCCACTCCATGGTCTATGCTGCCTTTGCGGACCTAACGAAGTCGATTAACACGCCGTCGACATGACTAAATCGGTTGCAGCCTGCGACGCTCATTACAAGCCTCCTCTGATGCACTGGGTTCTCTTTGCGCCGATATACATAGAAGTAGTCGGCCGAACGAAGGGTTAAGTGTATAAAGCCTGTCGGGATACCTCATTGCGTACCATATCTTAACTAACAAGGCCTTAATTGAGCCATGCCCTTATAGTACTTCCGTGTCTTGTTACCGCAATGAGCAGCAATTATACGTAAGATACACCCTGGGGCTGTATTCTATAAGCTTATATTTTCCACCCCAGATCAAGTTGGTGCTCTGTCATTGATAAGTGTCACTGCTGTTAGGTGACTATATATATTTTCAAGCATCCATGGGAGGTGACCGGACCACTGGCTCATTAACTACCGCATTTCAGCATTTGGTGAATGAAGCAATGATAATCACAGTATGCGGCGAGAGGCAATGGCTATCGCCGACTGTGGGTACGGCTATGTTACTATTTATGCAACTGGCCGTTCGCTCCTTTCGTCTGAGGCTGCCGTTATGGTAATGTTTGAACAAGTGAAATGGAAAATGACAGGTTATTAAATTTGGCTGCTGGTAGTGAAGAATGCATAAGTTAAAACCAACTTCATCAACGAACGACGAACGTCCGTTATCACGAGTTGCTCCTATGCAAACTGCGGCAGCAGATAAAGAAGGGACCCTTGTATAGACAGCGGTGACGGGTAGATATATTGTTTCTCGTCACCAATATTGCTCGTTTATTTTACTTCAGCATGGTAATTATATCCAAATGTTAAAAAGTCCACGTTTTATTGTCTCTGCGAATAACAAAACGTGAAAATATCCACCAACAGCACAGCGACGCTAGCCGAAAGTAGCATGGCGAACTCCGGGAAGAAACTGTGGAGATCATAGTCAACTTTGGCATTGAGTGCTTTGTTCCGGCATACCGTTTCATTCCATGATACCAAGTTTCCTTCTTGGACGGCACAAAAGAATGTTCTAAGAGTCTTGGATAGTTTCAGCCTTCTCGGCACAGGGTAACCGCTCAGCATGATACTATAATACTCGCTGAATTCTAAAATGTCCGAGAATATATTGCGCACAAAACATGGATCGAAACTGACCAAGTAATATACACGGTCGCACCCTCAGGGCGCACTGGAGGCAGCCCAAGGGCGTCTTCCTTTTCAGTGTGTTTTGCTTTTTGTTATGGTGTGCATAAGCCTCACGTAACTTGCGAATTAACGGTACTTCTCGGCGATATGAGTAGCTTTCTCGTAGCAAAATCTCCATGGTCGAATGTGTTACCACGCAAGGTGCAACCTTGCCCTCGTCTAAGTACACTTCTAGTTCCTGCAGTGTGTCCAAGCGGTTTACGGGACGTTCTACGGTCACGCTTGAGGTCAGCTCGCTACGCACGTACACCGCGAGCGGAAGGACGGCAATGATCCAAGTACCATAGAGCAGTCGCCAAAGCAGTGTGTATCTTTCGCTTTTATGCGAAGCATATTGCTAGAGGTAAACCACAGCCCTTCGTGACGGTTACACGCCGTGCAAAGAATGTAGAATGCTACGTCACACCACGTGATACGCTGACGTCACGACAGAGGAGAGACGGGGGTCCAGCTCGCGCCGTCCGCTGCGGTTGCACGCCGTGCGGACCACGTGGTATGGTGACGTCACACCACGTGATACGCTGACGTCACGACAGAGGAGAGACGGGGGACCGGGTCGCGCCGTCGGCTGGGGTTGTACGCCGTGCGGACCACGTGGTATGGTGACTTCACACCACGTGATACGCTTACGTCACGACAGAGGAGAGACGGGGACCGGCTCGCGCCGTCGGCTGTGGTTGCACGCTGTGCGGACCGCGTGGTATAGCGCAGGTTTATATATAAAGGGGAGACGATTGCGCTCGCTTCCAGTAGACCCTCACAAAAGATGGCGATGTATCGTTTGGAGGTAGTCCCATCTTTGCTCTTCTAATGGCGTTCTTATAGCGAGGTACGCTCTCGTACGCACTACCTATCGTTTCTTTGTCTAGGTAACAAAACAAATTGCGCGATTCGGTTTTTTGTACAGTTTCCGTGGGGACCGCTTTATCGGCTTTGGCGGTGTAATTTAAGGACCACCATGGCGGTGATATGGCTCGAAGGGTATACATGAGGTGACCTCACAGCCATGTTTGGTGAAGACGTAACGACCGTTGGTGCACGTCAAGCCGGCTGGACACGGGTAGTTTACGGGGAGGCTTTCCCATACGACCGTGTTGTTGCCGAAGAAATCAAAATCGTTGATTCCTTTAGCACGTCGGTGTTCTAAGAGCTTTTGCTTTGCGTACATATTCGCGTAGTGGCAATCGAGTATCGTTGGCCTGGGGGACGACATGTTCGTAGTGCGTGTCGGTAACACAGTTAGTTTAGAGATGAACGAGTCATGCTATTACCTAGTTTTATGCGATGGGAAAACATTGTGCATTCCAAGTTTAAACCGTGTAAAAGCAAGTGTAACCAAGGAAAGAAACGTTTAGCCAAGTGTAACCATGGAAAGCCGAGTTTAGCAATCAATATGCTTCGCATCTGACCAGGCTTAACCAAGCTAAGCCTCAGCCATTTTTTGGGCTCGGGCGCACTAGTAGAAAGCAGCGGTGCCAAAAGACGCATCAGTCTGTCGTTGATGGCTCCAAAGAATGGCTCATCTCTACTTCCAGTGCCTGCCAAAACCAAAGATGCGAGTACCAGGAGCCTGGTAACGACTGAGAACAGCTTCCAAGATCCCCCCATCGCTTCCACAAGCGACTCGACACGGTTCACATTGGCGCGAGAATAAAACGTCTCGTGGTTGATCTGCACATAAAGATAATCCAAGTAAGGCTGGTAAGCCTCGTCCAAATCAGCGAACACGGCATTAGTTTTGTACTTAGCGATCCCCTCAACTATTTCGTTGATGGTTTCGAAGGCGCGAGTTACAATTAAAACGTTTCTGACGCTGAAGATTGGTCTCAGTCTAAGAATGTCCCCAGACAAGCAGTCACTTGCAAGATTTTCGGTGTACTTGCTGCTCATGTACGCCACGGTTAATGACATCCCGGAAAGTTTTTTAATTGCGGGATTTTCTACTTCCAAGTTCGACACAATTTCGTTATAAGGGGGTTTAACAATTTTATGAGACACCTTAGGCGTAAAGAGTACTCTAATATATTCGCCTTGATTGTTCTGGAAAGCAGTCTTCTGGGAAGGACCAATATAAGGTGATTCACGTGCCTGACGAGACTGTAGCTCCGACTGTGAGCGAAGAAATAACCCCACCATGTGACAAGGAGGAATTTCACTTGCATATAGAATCTTTAGCACTTTTTTCGTGTCAAAGCTGGAATCCGCCTCAATCATCACAATTTTTCGCCCCGTGAGGGTGCTCAGCAGAATATATGGCCTCAATCTTTCGTTTTGCACAGTCCATACCGTTTCGCATTCGAGCAAATTCTCTGTGTTCTTCGTTCCATCTGTTACTGAATGAGATGAGAATGACGTTAGCGCTTTTCTCAAGGACCGCTGGGAAGGTTATATTTTCTGTCGTTGCTCCACTGATAGTTCCTGTCGTCAACAAGCTCAAAACAACAACCGTTGCCTGTAGCACCATTTCGGTATACATTTGATGATCTTACTCCTCAATTGTTTAACTAATTGACTTTTCAACGTTCGAAGGAATGATTCACACTGAAATCAAGCTCACATCCGGTAGCTTGGGAAGGCTCTTTGCTTTCTTTTTTCAAGGTTGAAGATCCGGTAAGAGACCTGTCCTCTCTGCTTGCCTTCTGGAATTAAGTATAGCAGTTGTTCGCCAACAAATTTAGAGTAGGCACTGTTGCTATCGCAGTGCTACTTCAGGTAACGTTCCGAAATAAATCATGCGCATAATCGTCCATATTCCTTTTGGTTTGTGGAAACTACGGGGTAAGGTAACCGCGAAGAATAGTAACGGCGTCGACTCTACATAGGCCATGTGTGATCATCGGCGGCCACTATCGTCACCCTCATATACACGCAGTGATTGCTGCATGTGCATTGAAACAAAGATTCCTCGAAAAAGATTTGAAGGGAGAGCAAGCCTTCTGCCTTATTACAGGGTCGATGTTATTTCACGACGAAAGCTCCAGGCACGACGCTGGTGCCTAGTGGAACCAAGTCGGGATATAGACGGCAATCGTCTGCTATTTTCATCTAATTTCTGAAGTTGATTCTTTCAAAGAAAGAAAATTTTGGGAAAAAAAAATTGGCGGCTGATGCTCTAGATATCGAACAGAATACATCTATTCGTTCCCTACTTAATGACGCTTGCCAAGACATACACATGAAGAAATCAGTTCTGCATGAAACCAATTAAGCTGTGATATCGACGGTACCCTTCCTGTATTTATTGATATTTCTGTTTCAAGCATTCAAATAAAGCCGAACCGCTCCTAGTTGGAAAACAGGAAAACGCCCTCGGCTGCTGCGTCATCGATTCAACAATAAATGCCGCTCGTTCCAATTTGCACGATGCGCACGCCAGGTACGCCGCTATGGAAATGAGTGCCTGATAGAACCAACTGGTGAAATCTACAGAATTCGTCTCTTACTTCATTTTGTGTTTCTTCAACCGTTCAAAGAAAGCTTAGCGGCTCCGAGTTGGTTGGTAGTGGTGGTGGTAGTGGTTATTTATTGTACATAAAAAAAGGACAGAAAAGATGTTTGCCAGCCCCGGTATCGGCTATCTGATATCTGAAGCAACTGAACTAGGGCGGTGGAAATAAAGGGATAGCGAGGAAGGGGTAGAGGAAATCAAAGAGGTGAGCTATAGGGAGAAAGAGAGGGGTAGGTAAAAATAAAAGAAATATATACACTATGGTACAGTATACAGTAGTTTGCTTGAAGCCCACCCGCAAATGGCTTAGGTCACTGAGCAGTCGGCACATCGAGCGGGCCTCCGCAATAGCTCTGCGTCCAGGCTTATATGGATAGTTGGCATATCTTTTTCCTCGTTGTCCCTTGAGGGCAGAAAGGCTACGAGCGATCTTGGCATGGGACGCGCGCCGTCGGTCGCTGGATGGATGGATGGAATATAGGAGCATCCCCTTTGAAACGGGGTGGCAGCAGTAGCTGTCATGCTCATTTTTCTCCATATATCTTAATTATTGATTTAGAATGTTTAACTAAACCATCATTCTATTTATTAAATTTTTGTTCCTACATTACTAACATTATGTCACTTCTCTGCTTTTAAGCCACCAATCTTCCAGTCGTTTTTTGCTAGTTTCCACCGCCGGTTTATTCACCCGGCCACTGGTATCTCTAAACCCCAGAGCTTCAGGAACAGTGATTGCGTCTGCATCAACTTCCGGATGGATACCATTACATTCGAGTATAATATGGTCAATTGTTTCACTGGAGTTTCCACATACAGCACATGCGTCATTTTCATTGTTAAATTTCTTTTTGTAGCTGCGTGTTCTAAGGCACCCTGATCTAGCTTCAAAAAGTAGGGCACTGCCTCTTGAGTTATCAAAGAAAGCTTCCTTCGTGATCTGCATTTTCCACTTTCGGTATAATTCCACACTCTGTTTCTTTTCCATCGAATTTATCCAATTTTCACCTTCTGTGTTTTTCACCTGTTGCTTAATGCTCTTTATTTCCCCGTCCTTGTGACTAGCCTACTTACTAGTTAGTTTCCTAGTTCTTTTCCTCCATTGTGAGTCAACGCTTTTTAAGTCTCGCTACATCCATTTTTATAGTACGCGTTGTCTGTGCGTGCGTCTGTACACTGTAGACGCAACCTGCTCGGGCGCGGTTTGCGCCAGTCGACCGAGAGAAAGACGAACTCCACCGACTCCACAGGGTCCCCCGAAAGAGGAATAGAAGTGGGAAGAGGAGGGTAGGGGGGGGGGGGGGTAATGGGTTACTGAGAGGATGAAGATAAGAGAAAGTTGAGTGACTGCGAATCACACAGGCAGCTGATAACGGTATATAGAAGCCGGAACGCGACCATTGACTTCCCGCCGCCGTACTCGCGGCGTGTCTTTGAGTCCGTATACCCTCCTCCGCCTCTCTGTACACACGCCGCATCTGTCACGCTCGATGGTGCGTGCACCCTAATTGATTCAACTGGTACGTGTTACACCATCCGAACGCTTGTTACATACTCTGCGGGTACGCCTAGCTCGCTTTTTTGTCGGTACCCTTCACTGACACTCCGGTCTTTTACGTTGCCTGGAAAGTGAAACTGATTTTTTATTTTCTGGGTTGTATTCTTTAAAACTGATTTTTTTATTTTCTGGGTTGTATTCTTTAAATCTGATTCCTGAATTCCACGGGCGAACATCGTGCTATTTTCAGCATAAATGCCGGCAGAAATCTGCCCAGGGAAAAAAGATCGCGATTCTTTTTTGTTTCGGGGGGTATTTTTCAGCACAGATATTTCATTTTCAGTAATCATATGTGTGCGAAGCACGATGATCTTTACTTTTTTTTTCCTTCGTTACTTTCCTAAGCTATTTTGAACCGACACACGTTGTGTAGTGAAGTTGTTAGCGAGATTTAGAATAGGCTGAGAGGTATAGGGGAATAGTGGGGCGCTAGTGCGCATGCGCGTAGCGTAGCTTCCCCTATATGCTATTTGATCTTGTTCTCAAAATGCCTATTTACGAAATAAGGCATGTCTTCTTTTCTTTTTCTTGTCGTTCTTTATCAAACTTTTGTTCCGTTTATTACCGCTCCCGTGCTGACCACCACCGCGCTAAACTGGACTGGTCTGCCGCTGTACATAGCGAAAATATTGAACTCCACAACAGCCGTTCGAAATGTACCATTGCGGGGCTAGCGCTCCATACAACGGTGCCGATAAGACTACGGTAAGCAATGGTGTGTTCTCACCAGAAGTTTTTTACAACGGTTTTGTAAACTTCAACTCCCATTACGCAAGGTCATGGATAACGGGTTAAAAAGCGTTACACCATTAAGTCAGAACACCGCACGATACAAGAAAAGGCTCAAGACATCCGCCATAAACTCCAGTGCTTTGCATTTAGCTTTGTCCACTGAAAGACTACAGTCTTCCGAGGCGCAATTTCGTATAGGAATGGGGATTTACCCGATTGTCAACAAACCTGTTCGAGATAGGAAAATCGTGTAGAACCGCATTTAAACAGAAAAAGAGCGCCCCAAGCGGCGTGTCCAGCTTTGTATGGCATTAATTAGAGAGAGAACTTCATGCATATGCAATACTCTGGTACTATATAAAACTTCAAATTGCAAGTGGCGAGAGATCAGTGACAAACACTGCCATCGAAGTCGAAATGAAGCGAGGGCCAGGCTGCAGAACAAATTTCTTCCATGACACTTGAACGGCATCGGAGTTCTTTTAAGCACAGAAAACTTC
>JAJIZL010022561.1:5951-21615 GCA_023969395.1 Amblyomma maculatum | reverse complement strand
CAGCGACCAGGCTTTACCGCTGCTGCGTTTGCACAGACATCGGCTACCGACCGTCCACCCAGATTCCAAGCACTCGCGTCGCGCTCCCCGTCCACGCACGGAGCATTGCAGAGGCGCACTCACTATTATCATCACATTGTCCGAGACGAGGCCACGGGAAAAGAAGAGCATCGTTGGTGGTGCGTCCCTCACTATTGCGGTAGCGAAGACGAGGAAATCGGTTGTCGTTGGTGGCTGGACGGAACGAGCTGTCCGACCTGTCTGCGAGTGCCCTCGACACAAGACGCAGCCACCGAGGAGTACGACTCGGGATGGCGTCTCTACTGCCCCACGTGTTTCTTCCTGCTACTGACCGCCGTGTCGCCTAGGCCTGCGGCTACCTGGACGTGCGTCAACGCGACTCGCCCCGCGCCGCCCGGCATGGGCCGTCGCGCCGGCAACGTGCAGACGGCCACTTGGTCGGCAACGCACGAACGGGCTCCGTTCACTTTGCCCGTGCGGCGTAACAACGCTCGGCGTTTCAACGATACCGTGGCTCCCTGAAGGCGTCGTCAAATAAAAGAAGCTTGTGTCACATTGTCAAATGTCTTCTTTCATTAATGACAGCGGGCGCAAACCATCTGCCCCGCGTTGGGAAGCAGTCATCTACGTGTCGGCCGGTGCCGAAGGCGAGACCGATGACGGTCGCTACATTACCATCGCACAGTCGGGATCGTGCGACTGCGACAGCAGTCGCAAGGGTTGCGATTGCACCTACGAGGATCCCCAAATCCGGACCTTCAAAGAGCCCCCATATCACATCGAAGGCGCCACACGTTACGATCGACCGCGCAACGTGTTCAACATTCGCATGCCCGGCGCAATCGCAGACGATAACGCTCGGCGCGCTCAATTCGCTCGCTCATTCGAGTGCGGCCGCCCCCGCGCTCGTTCCTGGAAACGTTGTCTTAGCTCATGGGTTCCTGAAGTGTGGAAAGCGTGGAAAGCAATAACGACCAAACTGTGGAAAGCAATAACGACCAAAAGGACAAAACGGTCCGACTGCCCCCCCCCCCTTGGTGGTGGGCTCCTGCAATAATTTGGCTGCACTGGGCTTGTCCTCGCAGCCGAACCAGGACCCAATGCGTCGCGCCTTGTTGTCCAGCTTGAAACACTGATCCGAAAAGTGCCAACAACTTTCCGATCTGTCGCAAACGTAGACTCGCTCGTCGTCGTCCACAAAGGCGGCCAGTATTCTGGATCGCGGATAGTTCTTGATGTCGGACGTGCTGTACGCGGGACCATCCACGCGATTGGCGTGGGCGGACATGCGCCAAATGCTGGGCCCGCTAATGAGGTGCACTCGCCTCTGCGTGCGCTGCCCCAGTTCCGCCATGTGCAATTCTACCGCCGCGTCGATCTTGTACACGTGTTCGGGGAGCCCCAATTCCGAAAGGGGCTTGGAAGTGTTGCCCTCGAGAACGTCGTCGCGGTACAGCCAGTAGCGGTCCCCGGACACGAGCACCGTGCCCTGACTCCAGTCGAACGCCGCGTCGACCCGCTCTGGCCCACCCGTCCACATGGAGGTTATGGAAACCGGGTAGAGCGTGGGGTCCACTCTCTTTGTTTGTCGGCTACGCCGCCACATGCTGTTACCTTGGAATGCAAACAGCTCGCCGCGCAACGTGACCACGGCGTCCAGCGCGCGCACCGTGCCGTTGCACAGGTCTAGCCGCTTCTTCTTCTTCTTCTTCTGCGAGGGTCTCTTTCGGCGCCACGTGGTGCGGTTTCGGGCGTAGTTGGGGTACGGGTTCGGGACGCCGGGCAAACCGTAGATGCGAGCAATGCCCATGGCGTCGTCGTACGGCAGCACGTACGGTTCCTTGATGCTGTGGCTGTAATAAGGGTGCATGACGGCTCCCTCCACGCTCGTATGTAGCAGGCCGAACGAGTGACCGAGTTCGTGTAAAATGACGTGAAATATGGAGACGCCGTTGGCGCCGTTCACGTCCAGCTCGTGCGGTTCGAGCCAGCGTTCGTCGGCGTCCAAGTGCACGTCTCCGCCCAGCTGTTTGCCCGGAAAGAATGCGTGCGCCAGCGTGTGTCCCGGGCCGTCGAACGAGTAGCCGTCGCCGTGGTCGCCCCTGGCCAGAGAAATTCTGATGTCTACGTCGGGCGAGTGCCACGGGAGGTATTGAAATCTGAGCACCGTATAATTGCTCCACACTTGGAAGGCCTTGCGCGCGTGGTGGATCCAGGCACCCGGCATGCCCGGCTGGAAGCTCCACGTCAGGTTGCTCCTGTCCCACTGGGAACCTTGCAGGGCGAAACGGCGGTGCCTGGCGCCCTGCGGAGGCAACAGGTCGGGCAGGCCACATCGAGGCCTCCGCATGGCAGCGAGGGTTGCCTCGTCCAGCTCGCCCGTGACGGGCAGCCGGAGAAATTCCTGAAAGCGGCGCAGCGCATTGTGCACGCGAGATTGTGGGTTGAACACGAGACTGTGTTCTGCTGTGTAATAGTAGCCGTAGCGCTTTAGGTATTCAACAGCCTCGTAGTTCTGTTCGACGACTGCCAGGGCGGCAGCTGACAGCGTCAGCAGCGGAACCAACAAGGCTGTTGTCATGGCGCTTCGGGGGATTGATTCGAGTTGCACAAGGGGGTATTGTTGGAAAATTGCCCTTTATTATTGGGGAACTTTATTATCGGGGAATTTCGGGGAAGAATATTCTCATAATGGTCAACGGTCTCAAGTACGTAGCCAGCGTGCACAGCGACGGCTCGTCCATGCTGGTGCCGAGACTGCCCAGACGCCCTTGGGCCAGGGCCAGGCTCATGAGACGGCGGCTGCCGCCATTCACCGTGCTCCACGCGAGCCGAGACGCCTGCTTGGCGTTGGCGTAGCCCATTAGCTCGGTTAGTCGATCCATGAACACGGGGGCCTGCACCACGTTGTCCAAGGCGACGGCGTACCTGCGAACAAAAAGAAAGGCCTAGCGGTTAGGCCTAGGCGCCAGCGAGCCCGCTTATCGCCGCCGCTCACCTATCTAGTTCCTCTTGCTCTCGCAAATATTTGTCGCCGTCCTTGCTGCAGTTTGCATAAGCCAGTCGGCGAGCAATGGCGTACATGTAGCGGCGGTTGCGCGCCACGACGCCGTGCCAGGAGGCCGAGCGCTTGCTCGAATACCACTCGGCCCCGTGAGTGATCCTGGTGTTGTGCACGAGCAGTCGATGGTACGGATCCTCCTCCGTCAGCGGCAGGGTGCACGATCGCAGGGGAGACAGGGGTCCCAGGAGACGGTGCATGGCTTCCCGCATGACGACGCTGGCTGCCGACGCGGTCCAGGCGGCGGCCACGCCGCTCACCGAAGCCTCGTCGTCGGCAGCTACGCTGGCGCGAAACCTCGGGGCCCATCGCGGCCTCTTGTTGTAGGCCACGGAAGGCGACTCGTCGTCGGTCGAGTCGCTGCTGTCGTCGATGCGGTCGGCGCAGTACGGGTACACATTGGTAGAAAGGAGCCACAGGTTTGGGTTGTTGGCGGCGGCCCTGCAACACAGTAATATATACAAGCCTGAAATTTGTACATTACTACTTACCTCAGGAGGCCAACCTGGTCCTTGATACTTTGCTCGTAGGTGTAGTGATCCAATTTGAAATCGCCGCACCAGGCAGCAAGTTCGCAGAGCCACGTCTCGACGAAGCCGCCCGCCACTGCCGAGCGCGCCACAAATTGGCAGCTGCCTCATTGGCCCAACTTGACCAACCAAGCGCACCACTCGGCAAGCCCGGCCGTCATTAATTGATTGGGGTGGGCTGTGGAAATTGTCAACCACACCTTGGTCTTGCCGGGCCCGTTGAGCAGGAAAGTGACTCGCCAGCCCTCTTCTTCGATAACGAGGTACAACACATCGCTCAGGAATCCCGGCGGGGGGTACTTGTACGGTCTGTATTGACACAGTTCCGTCAGCCACTTTGCACAATCTGGGTCCAGAGTCTCGCCGCTCGCCAAACGACCGCCCAGTGGGAGCTGGATCAACGGTTCCGCGTACCAAGAGTTGTGCTGAAAGGGAGCTTTGCAATGAACGTCAGTGAGCAGTGGGTACCGCGCCGCGTAGGACGCAGCGTGCGCCCACGCCAGTGCTGGATTCTTCGGAGTGGTCATCCACAGCGTGTGCATGTTGGGTAAGGGCAGGGGCTTGCTCAGCGCCGTGCCTTCCATCTGCTCCTCGACGATGGTTGCTTTGGCCGCGATGTCGAGCAGGGATGTGGATGCCGGCGGTGGGCCGCCCATACATGACAACCAGAAGGTTAGCCGGCGGCCGTCGCCAGTCTCTATGCCCACTGCGGCGCGGCGGCGACAGCGGGCCAGGAAGCGTGCCAGCAGTTCGTTGAGACCGGGGATGTTTGCAAACAGAGCCTGGTCCAGGTCTATGCCGTTGATGTCTATGTCGACAATGTCGTAATAACAGCGCGTCTGCGTTTGCAGCAAATGCAGTACCCCTAGAATCTGCACCAGGATAGGGGAAAATATATTGTGAGAGTCGACGACGGGAAATAGGCGGGAACGTTACCTGATCATCCCGGATTTCGACACAAAGCTTGTCCAAGTGTCGACTGGTGGCCAGCACGTTCTCCAGTAGAGCCATGCGCACAGCAGTGTCGGGCACCGGGATGTCAAAGCGCTGCAGACAGTGGTGATTGCATGTTACATAGAGGGCCGCCTTTACGGCAGCATTGGTTGCCTTTTCACCGTCCACATAGAGCTCTGGTACCACGCAGGTATGTCGCGTACAGTAGTCGTCGCTCCCTGGCTCCATGAGAAAGCGTATTCTAACCCCCGCTCCCAGCACTACGGGAGACCGGACATCCGCACGCGGAATATCCGTCTTTGGCCCCAAAAGCTCACACTGAACCGGCCCCCTACACTGCATGGCCAGTGCCCCCCATTCTTGCCACATGACACCCCAAGGCACACTCCCGCCTACCGACCACGTTTCCCGCTATTCCGCATTCTTGCGGCCCCGCGCGGGGAGGGAGAGAGGGGAGCGTTGCGTTGCCGGCAACCGCCGCAGTTACGGTGCGCCCTCAAGCGACGCGTTTTCAAAGTGCCGCGCGGCGCTGGGAATGGGCGCCGCGAGCAAGAGAAAGACGGCAATATAGGAAACGATCAATCTTTATTCGAGGACAATTTGCTTGTCTTGTTTGGCGGCGGCCTAGATGCACAACATCTGGACGATTGTTGCCGCTTGCGCTGGCTGGATATGTTCATTTCTTCAAGGGCACACGCGAGCTTTCTCAAATCGCTGGGACTGAGAAAGCTTGCCACCGTAGATAGCACGTCGCTGCCGAGGTGAATGCTGGCCGAGCCCAGCATGTTTCTCGAGGCGGCTTGCTCCAGAACGCTCCTTGTGTGTGATCGCAGGCACCAGTGAATTGCTCGCTTTGCCGTGGCCAGCGGCTCGTAGTTGAGAGCCTGACTCACGGTCTTGACGAACATGGGGTTGTGCGCCCAGTATTCAACGACTGTCACAATTCGCGACAACGTGATCGTCCTTCGCCGCTTCCAAGCGCGGCTCAATTGAACGGCGGCGTGCACCATTCGGTTGAATGCTTCTCTGGCTCGCAGAGCCATGCAGTCCACAGCACAAATGCCGGGCTCGCAGAAGGGGTGCAGAAAGCTGGTTCCAAACGCCATGCCGGGATTGCTCATCAGGGCGGCCGTGTGCGGGGTGTAGCGGGTCCAAGAACTCTTGAAGAACACCTGATTAAGTGACGGCCGCGAGTAGGCATCGATTGCCGCCTTCCACTCCTTTGAGTCGCCGATCATGCGGCCCATAGTTTGGGAATAGCTTTCCAGGTCGCCGTACACGACGTCGCCGACAGTGCGTGGCAGATCTTGCATTGACAAGGCGATGGGTTGCACCTCTAGCTGCTCGTCCCAAATATCCAAATCGCCTTCTTCCTCTTCTTCTTCCCGCTCGTACTGTGCTATTCGCGCCGCCGCTTCTTCTTCGTCATTGTCGTGTTCTCCCTCTTCGGACATGTCGTCTAGGGGAATGCCGAACGAGCATAGCCTGGTTTCCACGGCCACGCACTCGTACACTGCAACGGGACTTGCCACTTTACGGATGGAAGGGTGATCCACGTGCAGGGCGCTGCAGTGGGGGACGAGAATCAACACCTCGCTCGTGCAATCTTGGTTCTCATTGAACGGGCACGAAATGCGGACTTCGAGCTCTCCTCCAGTGCCCACGGCGTCGAGCAGCTTGACAAAGTTGGACAGGTGTCCCTTGCACAGGCCGGCCAGGGTTGCCGTGCAGTCGCCGACAGTTGGACCGCACTCGGGCGCAGGAGCGTAGATCTCGATTTGCACCCCGCGTACTTCGACCTGGCGAGGCCCGCGCAGACACAGGCCCATCTTGCTGTTGCTGTATTGCTCGGCTACGTAGAGAAATTGGACGTTCAGGGCACCCTCGGTCTTGGTGGCCGCGAGGTCGGACATTTTGCTGGGTCTTCCGAGCAGATGTTGAGCCCAGTCGGAGATCCAACGCTGTTGCCGAAATAGCAACTCGTAGTCCTTGCCACGAAGCTGAGATTTTGCTGCCGCCATGTCTCTGCCGGCGTTGTTGATGGTCAGCGTGCCCACGTAGGCCGTCAATTCGACGGTTTGCAGCGCGGGAGCCAGCCGACACTTGAACTGGTCGATGCGCGCCCAAACCGCAGCTAGAGACGTCTGGGACCGATGGTGGACGACATATTCCACAGTGTGCAGGCCGGGCAGTCCGTTCGGAAACACTTCGGGCGGGAAGAGCGCTCGTACGTCAGCGTCAAGGGGCACCAGGGCATAGCGGGCTATGGATGCCAGGTCGTCTTCGTCGGCGCTGGCGTCGCAGCGCAACTCTACTTTGCCGACCTCTCGCACGTTGTAAGTAACGACCAACCGTTGCTTGCAGCGGCCGCGAAACAAGCGCAGGAGTTGCGGGAAGCCGTCGCTCCGAATGTCCCCTTGCAGTTCGAGGATGATGGAATTCCAGACCCCGTTGATTGATTCCGCATCGTGAACCAAGTTGCTGGCCAGGTGTGGTGTCACGCCCTCGACGATTAGGCTGTCTCGCTTGAGCGGGGATCGCAGGCAAATTTGAAGCATGGTCATGTGGCAGGCACAGGTGACTTCGGCAAAGCGCAGATTCTCCGAGTAACACGGATGAGAAGGGTGCACCTTTGTGTTGCGAGCGGGGTGCGGTGATGAGACGACAGTGATTTCTGGCACATACCCGAAATGCTCCCAGTGCAGGAGACTCAACCCGCCGTAGCCGTGCAAGATGAACGTCTTTGTATTGCTGCAATTTTCAATCTTTAGTAGCGACGAAGGGGGGTACACGATGCGATACATGGTGCGACTGAACAGATGACTGACGGCTGCACGTGCACTTTGCAAGCGAGCATTTGCGAACGCAAGGGGTAGAGAGGAGGAACCGGACGAAGGGGCGGAGCGCGCGCGCCGGCGGGCGGAGCTCGCGGTAACATGCCGTACGGAGAGAGGGGGCTCAGGCTTCCCTGCGCGAGGCCTAGAGGTCTTCTTTGACGCATTATAACGTGATGTCGGTTCTCGATTGATCTAACATTCAGTCATGGAGTTGTACTGCGCTGGCACAGCCGTTTGCTCGGCAAACTCATGGAGGAATCTTTCGACTTTAGAGCTCACGCTGCAACCCGCAGTCAAAGTGTATGTAGGGTTCGAACCGGGCAGCCTACCGTCTTCTTCGTTGAGATCGGCATCCAAGCACCCCCGCCTGGCCCCGGACACCGTGCTGTTGTTCGTCGCAAATGGAGGCAATCGGCACAATCACGAGACTCACCTGACGCAAAAGTCGCCCGAGGTACGTCACTTTGCCACTGCACTGGAGCTGCACATTTGCTACAGCAACAATCTCCACTTTGTGAAGCTGCAGTGTCAGTGCGACGCCGTTCTCTTGGTCACCGCGTTGACGTCCGGCGGTGGCCGAAACAGCCTGGTGATCAGAGACATTTCGCCCGACATGGCTTCTCGGGTTGTGGACGACTTGCGCGACGGCGGTGGCGGCCTGTGCAAGTTTGAGTATCTCGAAATTTGGCTACTGCGCGGAGACATCTGCGACGAGCGGTGGCGGTACCTGGCTCTGCTCAAATTGCTCGTCAAGCAGTGCGTGGGACGTTTCGTCGTGCGTTACAAATGTGGCGGCGACCAAGTGGTGACCGTGCGTTGCGTCGCTGGATCTAGCATGGAAAACATGGGTCTGTTGGTGCGCGCAGCCACGATACCTCTACAAGCGGAGCTCGAGGCCCTGTTTCCAGAGACGTTATTCCCGACGGGTGTTCCACAAATGCACAGCATTGCGTTTAGCGCGACGCCCGAACGCCGCACAAACATTTCGGCCATGTACCGCGCAGTCGACAGACTCAAGAAATCGATCGCTCCCAGCCTGGACACTGTGGACGGATCCGAGCTGGATTTGGACTTTGACGAGGTACGATCGTCGTCGAAGCAGCAGGAGGACAGTTTGGTGCTTCGCACCCAAGTCTCTCTGCGCTTTCTGCGAGACAGCGTGATGGCCGAACCGCGGGCCGTTTCTTCGGGCGTAGACAACGTGTTGGCACTGCGGCATCTCGACATTGACAGGACATTTCACCGCAGCGTTCTGGGCGTCGTGGTCGGTGGGCCCGCCAACACCGACCTGTCCGTGAACGTCGATCTGCGCGAGCGACATCTGGGACATGCAGAGGACGGCACCGTGTGCAAGGAACATTTTGAAGCCTGGGTGCGCCTCCTAAATGCAGTGGGAAGCAGGGGCGACTTTTCTTTCAGCCTACAAGCGCACATCGACAAGCGAGGAGATTGCAGCAAAAGCGTACTAGCCCTCGCGTCTCATTGCAACGAGCTCCGCTTCCTTCACGAATCCATACGAAATGCCTGCCCTCCCATCGAGCTGTACAAGTTGGTGGCCAGAGAGACGGGCATTTCCGTCTTTGGAATGGCGCCCGATGCAAGATTTTCACTTTTCGGGACATCTCTGCCAAACCAAGGAGAAAACGAAGAAGAATGGGATCGGGAAGAGCTACAACAAGGCGAAGACGAGGTACACGATTTACGCCCCGAGGACATGGATGATGGCGACGAGGGATTTCTGCCAATTGTCAAAGGCTGTGGGATGATCGAGGAAGAAGAATACAAGGCAATGTGTGCTGCGTACAGTAGACCGTCGCTGAACGGCGTGGAAGTGTTGTTCTGGTGGTCGCGCTACGCGGGCATGATATCTGCATTGGCCGCCAACCCAGGCATGGCTTTTGGCCTGGAAAAAGTGCACTCCTGCAGTTGGAACGGGTGTTCAAAATCATGTTTATGCTGGCGCGCATCAATTGCAAAGAGTGAAATGAAACGAGCGGCCGAGAGCGTCGCACGTGCTTGGCGGGAGCGCCGCTTACCACCTTGTGTGCGAGAGCTGGAGATTGCCGAGTACTGGGCCCGCAATCCTTCGTTTGTGAAACGGGTTGCCGACAATCTTGGCTTTGAGAGACTTTCAACCGGCCGCCACGCTATCGAGTGGTGTCTGCGAGCATACTGCAGAGACGTGCTGTTGAAAGCCGTGAGCCGCCACGACTTGTTTGGGCCCCTCGGTAGAAAGCTGGTGCCCGACGTTATGGAAATCATTGCCAGCTACCTCAAGCCATCGTCCGTCAGGAATATTTCCATGGCCCTCACTGCCATCGAGCAACCGAGCAAAATACCAGCATCGGGCGGCAGTTCAGCAAACAAGAAATTGAGACGCAAATAAACAGTTGACTTTCTAATTTGTCATTTGTGGCCACGAAAACTGAATAGTTCACTGCGCGTGCGCTCGTGTCTTTAAAAGAGGGGGCCCTCGTCCATTTACGCAATGTGGCCCAGAAACTTTTGGCACTATATGTACTACGGGTCCACTTGTGCAAGAGGCGGGCGCTCGCGCAGGCCACAGCCGAGTTTTCATTTCCGCAACAGCGGCCCAAAAACGTTTCACGCTATCTGTACTACGGGCCCCCTTGTGTAAAGAGGCGGGCGCTCGCGCAGTGCACACTCGAGTTTTCATTTCCACAAATGTGGGCCAGAAACTTTTGCCGCTAGCCGTACTACGGGTCCCCTTGTCTAAAGAGACGGGCGCTCGCGCAGTGCACACTCGACCCCTTAGCTTTGTGCGCGAACTCGAGTTGAGAAATGCTGAAATAAAGTTTTTCAACTGCAGGTGTGTCTATGTGTGTCTCAATCAGAAAATGTTTAGTCAAGGAAAACATTTATTTATAGTCTATTGACGTCATATCACCCAGAGCTCGCACCAGGTCGCTGGGTCTTAAAAGTTCTGAAATGACTTGAATATTGAGTCTCTGCAAGTAGCTGCCTATGTCGCGCAGCAGTCCCTTGTCGATGGCCTGCATTAAAATGTGTCGCGTGTATTCGGTCAACACCCAGTTGGTAGCTTCCCGTGCCTCTTCTTCGGTGGCCCATCCAATGTATGCGGCAACCGCGGTAAGAAATGTTGGCGAGATTCCCCAGTGTTCCAGCGTTAGCAAGTACCTGCCGGGTAGAATTTCTTTCTGCTTCCAGGCGAGCGCCGTCTGCCTGGCCGTTTCAAACATTTCCCTGCGGTTTCTGTACATGTTCCAACAGCAACACACCGCTTCTCTGTCCGAACAGCATTCCATGTGAGGTGCCGTGAACGCCACGCCCGGGTTTGCTCGGACAGCGTCGAGTTCCTCTTGGTCGCTTGCAGTGTGCATGTGTACGGAGGGTCTTCGGGCAAACTCCATGCGTAGCGCCGCCTCGATGCGCACGGAGATGACGTCCAGCATGCGAACGCGCGACGGTTCGGGCATTCCGGGAAAGGCAAAGCTTTCCATCAGGGGCGACTTTGCGGCGATGGCCAGTAGCTTGGTCACGTCGTCGCAGTACAGCCTGTACGACATGTCGGTTACCAACATGGAACGGCACCGCGTCGCGCACTCGCACAGTGCATAGGACACCTCACTCGCATTGTTGTCGAAGGGGACGTGCAAGGGTAACGATAGCCGCAGGGAAGTGACGCGCAGCCCCATTGCAATTAGCGAGGCGCAGCGACACAGCGTCGCCGGGGTTAACGTTGCCGGAGTGTCGATGGGCACTGTGACCGTGAGAGTCACGTCTAGGGGCCCCACCAGTTGAATCTTGCAGGCTGAACCTTCGGGCGAGACGACGAGCTCGCAAACGTCCCTGAGCGACGTGGGCTGTTGCTCAGACACTATGACGAATGCGCCGTTCGTGTCCGAAGTTAGCCGATGCCTGGGAATCGTGAGCTGTGGCTTTTCGGGCTTCCTCGAGGACGTCGTCTGTGCACAATTGTTGTCCTGGGGAACGGGCTGATTGCTCAACAGTTGCCTAAGCAGCGTGGCATCTTCCTTTCGCTGCTGCATCGGCTGCTGCTGCTGCTGCTGCTGCGGCTGCTGCGGCTGCTGCAACAACAGCGGGGGACACCTCGCCGTGCGCGTCTCGTTTTCCGGATCGAGAAGTGTCGCGCTCAACTCCCGCAGCCAGGCAACCGTTGCCCCAAAGTGAACCCAACTCGGATCGCCTTGCGCGGGATTTCCGGCGAGTCGGCACGTGTCGTCCGCGTGCACTTCGGAGAGGGCCGGGGCCACTTTCTTCCAATGCGCGGCCAGGTTCCACAGATCGGTCAATTGCCAGCTCTCGCCTACGTCGATGCGGTGCAGTCGGGGCATGTGGAGGAACGGCGGTTCGACGAACGTACGCCACGGCAGCGTGATGCGCCGCAATTCCGCGGCCACGGAAAGTATCGAGGAGCGTCCTCCTTCGCCCTCCTCGACGCAGCCCAACAACGAGACGGGTCGCGGTGCACCGGCGGGTCGGTAGCGCAGCGCGTAGCGAGCTCCGGGGCTGCACAGCTTGAGCACCGCCAAGATTGCCGCGTGGTACTCGATGGCGTCAGCAAAGTTGGTCATCGTCGCATCCTCTATGACCATTTCAGCAAACGAAACACAGCGTGCCTTTGCCTCGTCCAATAGCTTTGCATAGAGGGCCAGCATTCGCTCGTTTCTGGGGAGCTGGACGGAAATGTGGTCGTAGTCGCGGTTTGCCGTCAGCACCGCGCACACTGCTTTCAAGTCGCAGTCGCTGATGATGGACGGAAGCTTTACGCATCTCACTTCTTGCTTGAATTCCGTCAGCAAGTGCTGTAGCACGAGACGCGTGGCGTCGCAGTGATCGTGGCCCAGCTGCGGTTCTCGGCCGCAGCAGGCGGGCCGAACGACGAGCTGCGGAGTGACGGGCAAATCGTCTGGCGCCGCAGACACCGGGTGGTGAACAATCTCGTCGGGCACGGCGTTGACTGGGCCCTCGACGAACACCACCTCCACGTCGGGGTCGAACGCCTCGTGCAGTTGAGCGAAGGCCTCGTATTTCCCTCGTCGCTGCTGCTGCTTCTCCGATGATTGAAATATGAGCGGGGCTCCAGATACGATGGCACGCATGCGATCCAGGGTCTTGGCCAAGCGTTTCTTGGGCGACTCGCCGCCTTCTATTTCTTCCTCGTCGAACAGTTTGCGCTTGACGCCCGACAATTGCCATACCTGTTCGTCGGAAAGCTGAAGTGGCGAGGACGAGTCCTCGCTTGTCGAAGACGACATACTGTCCTCTGAGTCGGCCATGCTACGCCTGGTGCCGCCGCGGCGCCCACGACCCTCTTTATCGACGCCGGTCGGGTTGCCCCGCCGCCTCTGTCCGCTATTGGTCGACGCCGGTCGGGGATAACTCCACCCCCCCCCCCCCCCCCCCCCCCCGTCTACGTCCACGCCCGTTGCCGGACTACAGTGCCTGGGCAGTGTGCCGACAAACAACAACCCGATGGCGATAGGTGACAGGTGACGTGTTGCGATGGCACTGCAAAGCGCAAAGAGGCCGGGAGAGCAGGGGGAAGCATCGAAACGTAGACGGTTGGAAAAGAAAGATCGCTGTCGTTTGAATGACGTTCGTATCACAGTCGCTCGTTCCGCGCGGCGTAGGCCTAGAGCAAGTACGCGAGAGGATGTTCTCGCTGCACCGGATCCACCCGACAGGGCGGTGCTGTTTGCCCCGCCGCCTCTGTCCGCTATTGGTCGCGTGGCTCGCTTGTTGGCGACCGGTAAAGAGGGCTCCGAATTGCACAAGTTTGGTCTTCCCACCAAGCAGCGGTCTGAGCCACGGAAGCGGAGTGTCATCTCGCCTTCTTCTCCGATAACGTTCTCTTCCGACGTGCACCGCTTCGGACCGCCGCCAAAGGAACGGCCGTCAATACCGTACGCGTCAGCTTTTGGGTCTCGCGAAATTGCGGGTCGAGCGCCGGACGTTGTTGCGCGCGGCTACTACAGGCCTGGCAGTAGCCCCCGTAAGGACGAAAGCAGCCGGGAGGAAAGTAGCAAGAGCGAAAGCAGCAGCGGTAGCGGTTCGCGCGAAACAACGAGCAGACCCAAAGTGCTGCTTCGGTCCTCGAGTAGACGCCGCTACAAATCGTACTCCCCGTGGAGCAGCAGCGAAGACGACGAGGATATACTGCCGTCGTTATGCTCGCGGGCGCTCAAACGCCAACGACACGAGGTGCCTGCGTGGCTCGAGGCAATCGCCAGGGGAGAGGCCGTGCCCGAGCCACTGCCGCCCCGGCCTACGGAGCCGCGCAGCGTTGAAAATTCTGGCACGAATCCCGCTCTCGTGGCACAACACTTGGCTCGCAAACCAACACGGGGCTTGGACGTGGACAAGATATTTGCGCATCTACAATTGCCAAGCGCGTTCGCCAAGGCGGGAGAGGACCTGGTCGTCACATCGTTGTTGGGCGAGCGCGCTAAAAGATGGGCCGAGCGAGCAGAGGAGATGCGCCAAGAGCGCCGCAGGACGACGAGACCCAAAAAGCCCAGGAGAAAGAGGCCCGATTCGCCGGTGTGGGAATTGGACACGTCTCTACTCGAGGACGACGCGCCAGCCCCACCGCTCGATGCCTTGGCAAACAGTCGGAAGCACTACTTGCTGTACCGCCGAGCCAAGGCGAGGCCGCGAAGAGGGGTCTTGGTCCCCGTAGACGACGTCGTGACCACCAAGGGCGCCTACCACATTCGAAGTGCCCCAGAAGAGAGTATAGATTTCTATTATTCTCCCGCGCCGTTGCCGGAGCCGCCGCCGCAGCGGCCGGCGCTAGAGGAGGCGCCGCGCGGCCAATCGATATTGGAACTGTCGAGACATCTGTACCTGGTAGACGGGCTACATCGGGGTTTGGGCGTCGTCGCGCTCGTGACGGTGCCGGCCAAGACACTCAACTGGGCCACGGGGCGCAAGCGGACCTTTTCGAACAGCGGCAATTGCGTCCTCGACGCGCGCCTGGCCGTGTACAACGAGGTGACGCGCACCGGAGGAGTAGACTACGTGTTTCATCGGCGGCATTGCCTTCTGTCCGAAGTCAGCGTGGAAACGTCGCCGGACCACAACCTAGCAAACAGAGCAGCCGAGAAGCTTGTTCGCGTGGTGCGCAGCACGTTTCCTTTACAAACACGACAATTACAATAAAGACAAACGGTGCGCCCGTGTGTGTGTGTGTGTATTTATTGGTCATAACACAAATGCCATCCGCGACAGTAACTACTCCGACTGGGGCAAACACTTTCTTTATTCGTCTTCATCGTTGGGTCTGACGCGCTTGCGCTCTTGTAGTCGGCACTTATCGTCATCGCCATCATCACACTGCCTGTTGGCGGCCGCCTCGCGAATGCGCCACGGCCGCAGCCAGCGGCTGTTGCTGCCGAGCTCGTTGACCAGGTGCTCGTACATGCCCGAGCCGAGCCACGTCCTGGGCACGGCGAGCAGCATGGCCCGGGCGCACACGTCGAGGGCCTCGTCCACCGCCCTGCGCGCGGTGGCCGGCAGCGCAAAGCCCAGCAGCTCGGCGACGGCGTCCCGGAAGGCCGGGTAGTCGGCCCAGCTTTCCATGTCGTGCACCACGTCCGGCACGTAGCCGGAGCCCGGCTCGAGGGCCTCCTCCTTGACCCAGGCGCGGCTCCACGCGAGCGCCTCGGTTCGCAGCGGGCCGAAAGGTACGCGCGCGTGCTCGGCCACGTAGTGCGCCACGCGCATCATGTGGCTCTTGTTGCTCTGCGCAAAATGCAGCCACACTTGCGACCGGCCCGCGCCCACCGCGTCGAGCGGCGACACTTGGGTCAGGTACCTGTTGCGCATGCCGGTGATCACGTCGAAGCCGTCGAGGCGCGGCAGCCGGCACTCGTGCAGGGTCCTGCGTCGCAGCAGCGCGAGCACGGCGTCGTTGTGGGCCTCGCCGTTTCGCCGCCTAGCCACGGCCGTCGCCGAGCTGGCCGGCCGAGGCAGGTCCGCGTCGGCCAGCTCGGTGCCCCAAAGCGCTTCGTTGTCGGCCGCGGCGCGCATGAACGCCGGCATGTTGTCGCCGATGGCATCGGTCAGCGAGCGGCGTTGCAGGCGCAGGCTTCCGCAAATGCCAGCCAGGTGCACCAGCGCTGTCGCCACGGCGTCCTCGTCTGCTTCTTCTCGGTCGACGGGCAGGCCCAGCACCAGCTCGGGCGGCGACCGCGCGTGGTCGTCGTCGTAGCCCCACAGCAGTCCGGCCGCGTTCTGAAGCATCTCCTCGTCCA
>JAJIZL010022560.1:0-52532 GCA_023969395.1 Amblyomma maculatum | reverse complement strand
CGCTCAATATTTGGTTCAGCAGCGTTGAACCTTTGTAATTTTTTCCCTCCGGGTTCCCCGGCCCTACGCCAGGAGACCGCGGATTGTGAGAACGCGCACACTTTGTATGCTTGCTCGAGACCAGGTCCGAAATGAGTCCGGCGCTCACCTGCGCGGCGCCGACGCTTCTGAGTCGGGAGGGCCTGGTTTGGCATGGTTCTCCGCCATCGCCGGCCAGTGCCGGTGGCGGCGCGCGTTCAGCCATCGACGTGCGAACTGTGTCGTTGAGATGTGCTCCGCGCGTCCCTCATCCACCCTTGTCATGCGTCGCTCGCGTTTTGACCCTATGATTATCCGTGCGGCCTGCGAGCCCCCTTAGCTTCCCCATGTACGCGTGTGAGTAGCCTCTGCATCGTGCGCGCGATGCCGCGGCCCCGCTCTCGGGTGTTGTGGCTTGGCTATGATTTTGTACTGAGGTCTGGGAGATCAGTGCAGTGTTTATGATGCAGCTTTCTGCGCATTAAACATTTCTGCTTATAACTTGGGCTGTCGCTTCCTTCGGAGCAGAAACGCAGGCGCGCAGCGCATGCTGGCTGCGCCCTCGGCTTGCTCCGGCTCGAACCCGCGGTTGTGGGTGATATGGCTGCGTACCATTTAACGACACCAATTTGAAAAGCAGTTGCACAATATTGACAAAATTTAAGACTGATTGTACGCTATACGCTATTTCTGCCCCATTGATAGTCCCCGAAAATGATTGTACATTGCGGTGAGTGACCCGCTTTAGTTGCTGGGAAGAAGATTGCGTTTATGGGATTGTATAACATCCCCATGCGGCACGATTTAGCCTAATCACTGGGGCTCAGCACCTTTGGCGGCTAATCTCAAGGTCTTGGAATTGATCCCGGCCGCCGTGACCGTACTTCTACGTAGGAGAAATACTCTTAAATCCCCCCACTGTGGTATCCTTCATCGACCCCATGACGTTTTGGAACTTCGAACCATACAATTTGCAAATAAATTTATTTACACTGGTCAGAAAGAACGCAGCTTTGGGTCACAAATATATGCGATCATTTAGGCGCAGGTGGGCCCTACAGTTTGCTGCGTTCAACACTGACCAACAATGCCACCCGCACCGCCAGAGGCCCAAGGCCCTCAGTCGGAGGCAGTGTGAGTAACCCCTTCCTGATTTGTTTTTCAGTGGAAATAGCTCAATTCTAGGACTAGAAGCGCTGGCAGAGGCAAATTGTAACGCTGAGCCTATTGCTGCGCAGAAGGAAAAAAAAGAATGGTAATTCATTCAGCGAAGCAACCAAGTGTTACGGATTTTACCAGGAATTCAGAGCCTTATCACTGTGATGTATAGCACATGAAAGGCCCCTGTGCTTTCTCTCTTTTCTTTCTTTTTTTTTTTTATTTACGCTCGTTCTCGCGAGATGCGTCCAGATTTGTCTCGAATGATTGCAGCCAAGCACAACGTTTGGCCGGTTCATCGAGATGTTTATACGCTGACCTTAAATTGAGCTCTGCCGAATGCTTGGGACATCCACAGTTCGATGACTGCTTCTTTTGCTTCTATTGCTGCCGCCTAGTTGCTTAGTTACTTGAGGGTGCTAGTCAGCCCAGTAAATAGTCCTCGTCAGTACCGCGCCAGTCTTTTTGTTTGTTACCGGCAACATTGTCACTACCACATAAAAATGTGTTGTACTAATTACTCGAACAGGGAATGGCGTGGATTCAATTTTTTTAATGTTTCATTTTTTTTTTTTAAGTCATCCGGAGCATCTGAAGGCAATGGTACCCTTATGTACAACCGAGTTTTTGTTTCCACGCCATCCAAAGTATTAACGATAGGAATATCTGGAAATGGCCGAAATAAGACGGTGATCTGAAAGCCCTATTTATGAAGAATAAAGTGCATTTATAACTTTTGGCCAGCAGAAATTGACGTACAGATCAGGGACTGATATTACAATTTTTAAAGGACATGTGTGTCAAAGACGTAACAAGAAATGTCCAACTTTGACATTCTATTAATGCGAAAGCGTTAAAGGACCTGTGCGCCTGTAAATCTAGAGTCGACATGATGACCATTGTAAGCGAGAAATCACAGGCATGACTGGGAGATTGCAGCTGGCAGTTGGTTTAGCTGATCACTGATTGATCGCACGGTGTTCGACTTTCACGTGACACGGCTGATTTAGTCGGAGCTGCCAACTCTGGCTTCTCAGTTCAGATACGAGGGTGAGAGAAATCGAACTCACCAGGATTTTTGCATTTCGCGTCATACAAGCTGCCCCTTTGCCACGCAAACACTTTCGTTCGTTTCGGTTAAGCGGGATTTTATATCGTATGGTAAACGGTATCTGCGGGTACAAATTAATTACGGATTGCTGTTTAAGTGAGTGACGAAGTGCGTGTACACGAAAGATAACGGAAAGAGGAGCCGCTGACAGGAGCCGTTAACGCTGTCGGACCGAAATCTCCCCGCTGAAAGTTAGTGATCTAATCCCGAGCAGTATAGGGTTAAAAGCAAACATGTCGCTGTCGGGAATTCGTTGCGCTGAGGCCGATTGGTCTAGGGATGCTACTTTGGGACCATAAGGACGAGTGTTCGAATCTCAGCTGTCCTTGTCTTTGTCTTGCGGATTATGTCGGTGCGTTATAATCCGAATGCTAAGCCTGGCGCCATATTATCCGCAGCTGAGGGGACTAGGAGGCGTTCCACCCAAAATGCTGGTAATACACCGCTCGCGTGTATGTACATGGTTACTTGCGCTCACGCACTATAGTGCTACGATTCTGCTCAGACCTACGGCAGCGAGAGCAGTGGTTTAAGATAAGTGTGCCTTATTTTCTATTGTCTTGTGTCATGTTTACACATAACACACTTTGCGCATCCGGTGTTCAAAATTATATATACAGCTAACATGAATATCTTTCTAAAAGGATGCCCTCGAAACGAAAAATTGCCTAGTGCTGATTGTACATATTTCAGACCTCAGGAATTTGATTGACTCAGCTAACCTATTTGTTGCGGAGTTCAATAAATTCGAAGAGATGGTTTGAAAGGGTTTAGAAGGCTCACTGATAGTAGCAATGCTGCATAGTAATATGCGAAGACATGCGGTTAACAAATTATCAATGTGTAGCGCAGTAATGGGTGCTTAGAAATATAAGGAACAAGCGGCTCCCAGCATTCGCTTACATAGATATGTGGCTCTTATGTGGCCTGAAATGAAAGCTGTATAAAAATGACCTCATATAGAACATAGTATGGATGTCATTCAGTGCCGCGGTACCATTAGGAAGCGTAATTGCACCACTCGCGTGCGCGCAGGCCTCTGCCTTCCAAGGCCGACAACTTCCTGAACACATGCGTCACCATCGTCGCCGTGCTGATCGTTGTCACGCTGATCGTCATGGGCTTCATCTTGCTCAAGTGCTTCAACGTCCACGAAGTCTGTGAGTATTGGTGCTCTTGTACTCCTCCTTGCACACCCCGCTTCGTTCTTTCTGTTCAAGCACCACACGGCATGCGAACACCCTCACTATTTTAAAATATTGACAGTTAATGTAATAATTGAGCTTAAATCGCAATGCTGATTGGATGTTTTTTGTTTGTTTGCCTGTACACGTACGCTCATTGCTAAAAATCTGCTGAAATTTTCTTAAGAGTTCATGGTTCTATTGCAATGGTGCTTTCTTAAACCTCTTTTTGTTTCGTGTTTCCTGTCAGGTAACAGGACGATAATCAACTTGGGCGACTTGAACACCTCTCTGTCCTGTGAGAGCGAGGAATGCAAGGCGTACGGTAAGTGCGTTTATCCAACCGTTGAGAGATACTCAGCGCGAACACATTTTCGAGTTCTTGCACTATACACGAAGCATGTGTCAATGTTTCCTCAATCCAGTCCTAAATATGTATGAACCCTCATCTCACTTTCGGCACGTAGTCAAAGCGATATGACCTACATGCAGTAGGAAGGAAAGTGGCAGGGCGGGTGAACTTGCTGGTGGACAGTCTCTCGCTTTCAGTCGGAAGGATCAGCTTTGCTTTCATATGCATCTTCGAAGGCGTATCTGCGATCTTAAGCGGTATATTATACTCTACTGACCCCTTCAACAACGTTCAATCATCAGTGAGGCTAACATGAACCGAAGGCGATGCTCTTGACACAGCTCGCAATGTACCTCACCTTAGCAACAACTACAAAAATAAACAGCCCGTTAACATTTCGCAGCGCTGTCGATGCGCTCGTCCAAGCTGGACTTCCAGGAGGCGTGCGAAGACTTTTACGAGCACGTGTGCGGTGGCTGGACGCGCATGGCCAAGGTGGCGCCGGACGAGGTCTTCAAGAGCATCGCAAGGGACATGCATCGGGCTGTCGAGGACCAGATCTCCGGTGAGGGTTCGCAACAGCAGTGTATGTCCACAGTCTCCCTTGTGGCATTGCATATGCTTTGTATTTACAGAGAATCTTGTGTTATTTACGTCCGCCGGTATACATTCGAAGGTGTTCGAAGTAAAAAAATCATGCACGAATAGGTAATGTAACCTTGTAGCCTCGAGATGGAAGAATGACGAGCTTCTTTCTAACTGTACTGCTGAAGGCGGAGACGAAAGAGCGCGCGATCTTAGCGTCAGAGGTTGCATCATTTCAAGTCATGTGTATTTATCCGCACAAAATGGAAGGCAAAGTAGAGCAAGTATAAAATACTTGTTCCTTAGTATCTATCCTACAGTCACTGCTCATGCCATGCGCGAAGGCCCTGTATATGTTGATGATAGCGATAGATGCGACTAAAAATTTGTTCTAAAGATAAGGATGGGAACGACAGCACGCGAACACACACACACGCGTGCACACACATATACTCACAACGGCAGAACCGACTATGTGCATTCGTGGCTGCCTCTGAAAATAGTGCCTTCGCCGAGTTCGTCGTTCTTCCCCGTAGTCATTTAAACCACGCTCACATCGCACAGCATGCGGGTATTCGCTGCAGGAAGCAAGCAAGACTGTGCGGGCGATGTGAGCGCACGCTAAAAAGGCCGAGGTGGTGCAAATGAATCCGGACACCTCCGCTACGACGCCATTCATAACCCGTGCAGCGCTCTGGGACTTCACACACCCCAATCTACAATTGCGGCTCATCCTACACCCTCTCACCTCTTTCTGGGGGTCACATTTCAGGGATGAACTAGCATCGCGATATGCAACTTTCTCGCCTTGCTAGATGTCTCGCAAAGAAAGGGGAGGAAGTTGGCAGATATTTGTGAAGCGTGCCAGGATGCAGCATCTCGAGAACACGCATGATTCTCAGAGCGGCAGGTCTTAATTTATCGATCGATCGATCGATCGATCGATCATCAATCAATCAATCAATCAATCAATCAATCAATCAATCAATCAATCAATCAATCAATCAATCAATCGATTAAATAATTAATTAATTAATCAATCAGTATTTTATTGTAATTATGCACACAAGAAATTTACAAAACAGTGCTCGGGCCCGTAGCCAGGGGCTAGTTTTGGGTCCAAAATATGAAAGTGCGTAGATAGAGACAATCCTCTAAAGGAAGCAAAGAATTGGTGTGCATATTGCAATATATGCAATAAAAGACAAATAACAAAAATACTATTATTAGGGGAGTAGTTTAACTTAATTTGTAAAATGCGGTATGTTATATAGAGCGCAGTAAGCAAACACACACGGCAATGACACTGCAAGAAGGTACAGACACGAGTTAATGTCTTGCATTCGAAATACTAATTACATAAGAGAGGAAGTTTCCGCACTTAAGACAAGACAAGCACTTAAGACAATGCTACTCATGCTGGAATGAATTCTCAAGGGCGATATTGTTCGCTTGCACGTTGTCCGCGACACCGGCTATTGTAAAATGCAATTGGGTAATTAATGACTCGAAAACAAATTTATCGACCGAAACTTGCGCAAAGTGCGCGCACTCATATGTTCCTCACTGGTAGAGTGAGGGGCAGCCGTATGTGGCATGCAGCAGCCTTCGTCGATCACCCGTGTTTTTTCTTACTCATCGAATCCTTGCAGAAATACTGAACAACACCGTCATATCGTACCGAGACCAGACAGCAGCCCAGAAGGCAGCCGCTCTCTACCAAGGTTGCATCAACATAGGTACGTAAACGTCCTCCTAAAACATATTGGGGGCCTTTCGATGAAAAAAATCGTTCCCCAGCTTCCACATTAATTTAGTAGGCACCTTTAAAATGGACAAGCTAGCTAGGGAACACTCTTGAATTAATATGAACAAAAAAAAAAAAAAACTGAAATCTTCACATTGACGCGAGCATACATGCATGCTTTGTTGCCGAGGTAACGGCCGCCCAGCTTGACTCCTTTTATACGCCTTATCATGTGTAATTAGGCAGTTATCAAGAGATATCAGTGAACTAATCCTTTCACTCACACCCATTAGGACCTTAGTGACGTCGTTGCTATAGTGCACAAGAAAAGCATTCGTATATTCGTCTGTACATAAATATTTGATGGGAAGGAATGTGCGCAAAAAAAGACGATCACAAGAGTAGAGGAGACGGGACGAAATGAGCGCAAACTTCAACTGATGTTTATTCGAAGTTGTGGCAGGCCTGCATAGTTTGCCAGCACAAGCTCAAAACGGTATCAAAGTATATATCACAAAAAGTGGCAATGATCAAGAGCAGAGGGGAGACAGGGACAAGTCATGGTAATGTGCCTTCAAGAAAACGCTTTTCACTAATGTATAGCTTGATTGACGTATCACTGATAAATTCTACACCTCTTTTATTTGTTATATGCTTCAATAAGTTCTCGTCATGAACCAACTCGCCCAATATCGTATCCGGCTGAACATACATATTTGGCACAAATCTTCATGGCGCTTTTTTTTTTTTTTTTTTTTTTTTTTGGGGCGCAGATCTTCGCAACAGCAAGGGTACCAAACCGCTGGAGGACCTGCTGGCGCACTACGAGCTGCGCCACTGGCCCGTTGTGAACAGGACGCAACAGTTCCGCGTCTTCTACATGCTGGGCAACGCCATACGCGACCTACGCCTCGACGCGCTAATCTCGGTCAGCGCCCAGCTAGACTACCACAACAGCGAGCGGTATATCCTCTACGTGAGTACAAACGACCCGATGCCCCTTACAGCTTCAGTCGGTGGTCATGGATTTTGCGCCTTATACTCGCATACAAAGCATAAGCTTTCTGCTGAACAAAAGTGTGCACGTTCAGATTCAGCATTAAGTGCTGCGTAGTCTGACTTTTCCCCCTTATTCGCCCGCGCACCATACCATGGCCATGCTGTTTGTCATCAAAGTAACACGTTATAATACCGTACCATCTCTAAGTAATAAGTATCATAATTTATTTTAGGTCCTGTCGTAGTATACCGCCCCTATCTTTGCCTTTTCTAGTCGGCTTTGTGTTTATAAGCGATCGGCTGTTGAAAGGGATGCAGGATTAAGCCCGGCCGGGATGGCTGTGTTTTAAAGGAGCCGAAATGGAGCATGTCGACATATACTGTCCAGTGTCAGTGCATGTTGACCCCAGGAGGTCAAAGTTTGTGCGGAGCTCTCCACTGCAGGCGCCCTTCACAGCCCATGTGCATGGCTTTTGTAGGTTAAGCCCAATGTATTAGATACGTTCATATTGTATACTATGCCATACTATGCCATACCGTGCCACACCGTATCAAACCATGCGATATCATACCACGCCATATCGTGACATACCGTACTGTAGTATTCTACGCAATACTGTACCACACTATATGTCATGCAATAGCTCGCCATCCAGTACCAGTAGGGCTATAAACATTGAGGCGCCTCGGTTGTTAAGCGCTCGGCTCCGGTTCGAAACAAGTCACATCGGCCGCGTTCCGATATAAGCGAAACGCGAAATGCACATGCGTGCAGTGCGGTGTCAGTGCACGTGGAAGATTCCCAGGTGACCGGAAATCAATCTGGATCCCTCCACTGCAGCGCGCCTCATAGCCTGAGAGTTTGGGGACGTTAAGCTTGACATACCATACCATACCATACCATACCATACCATACCATACCATACCATACCATACCATACCATACCATACCATACCATACCGTACCGTACCGTACCATACCATACCTAACCATACCATACCATACCATACCATACCATACCATACCATACCATGCCATACCCATACCATACCATACCCATACCATACCATACCATACCATACCGTGATATATAAGAATAAACAGACTTTAAACATTTATGGGACGTTAAGTTTAGGCTTAAGGGAAAGTGCAATGCACCTTTAACATCACCTTTTCATTGCACCATATGTTTTAAAGTTTTCTGGTTTAAATCATTTCAGTTTTAATATTATTATTACTGCAACACTAGTAAGCATCCCAAACACAAGTTAAAAAGTCATGCGCCCCGAAATGCGTTCACTAAGTGCCCATCTGACACGCTTGTTACCAACGCTGCCCTTCATGGTCTATGCATTTAGGAAAAAGAAAACAATGCAGAGGATCTAGCTAGGTTCAAACCCGAATGGCGACAAATTAATTTAATTTAAGTACTTCACATTTCTGAACGACGTACATATCAATTCGAGGAACCGCGTCGCCAATTTTGACTTCATTTTGACCATTCTCCACTATTGTTACATAGCTTTATTTCGAATGTGGGGTGTTTGAAATTCTCGCACGAGGTCATGTGGTTGTGACATCATAACCCTGTTGACCAATCGGAAATAGGACACGCTGTCGGGCTAGTTTGTATCGATCCATAGTTGACAGCGCTTAACCACACAGTTAGCGCTTATAAGCCCAGCGCTTAACCATGTGTTCTTTATGCTGTCTGTGTGGCTAAGCGCTGTCAACCATGGACCAATCAGGATTTTCCCGCACGAATATTTCCGACACGTGGTGCCGACCTATCCATCGAACCAGCTTTATGTTCCTCGAATGAAAACTATCTGGAGCGAAAATGTCCGCTACAGGACACAATAAGAACAGGCATGTCCGTTGCAGATCGGGCAGCCATCGTTCGGCGTGGAGACGGTGGTGCTTCGGGGCCGCTACCGGACGCCCTTTTTCCGCATCCTGCACCGGTACAAGCTGTACATATACCGCTGCGCCCTGCTGCTGGGCGCAAACGTGGCGGCCGCCGACATCGTCAACGACATCGTTGGCTTCGAGGCCAAGTTAGCCGCCGTGAGTGCACGGAATATCGCGATAAGATTTGCATGGGCCTAGCACGAGACGTGTGCGCCCGATGCTCTTCGTCTTTTAACCAGTGAACAAATTATTCCGTTAAGTTTAAAAAAAAAAAACGCGTAGTATAGTCTATAAAGTCCTCCGTTTCTTCGTGCCTCACAGTCCATAGTCTTCCGATAGCTGCTCAAAAATTTATTAATCATTATTTTATAACTGCTGTTTTGTTCTATCGCGGTATTGTTTTACTTTCCCAGCTACTGGTAGAGAAAACTAATGAGTGCGGATTATTGAAAAGAACGTCGCGTTTGTGAAGACTGTGCTTCCGAAACACAATGGGAACCACATTATTCTCACACGGGAAGGTATATTTGTTTTTCCTGTGTGTACGTATAAAAAAAAAATGTCTAGCGCGTGACGCGGGGGAGAAAGTGAACGTGAAAACACTGATGCGGACTGGGGGTCTGCGATCTCTTCTCAGATCTCGGAACCACCGACCGTGATACGCAACCCGCAGAGCGTCTACAACCTCATGTCGCTCAAGATGCTGGAAGGCGCCATACCGGAGGTGAGGAGGCATCAGACTCTCTCATTTATGTGAACTATAAGTTCTCACCTCTCACACGAGGCAGGGGCATCTTCAATATTACAGAAAACGGTCAGTTTTCGCATGAGAGCGAATTTTGCTGTTCTGCACAGCTAATACTCTTTTGGGTACTTTGAACAAGAAAGTGTGTTTTTCGGTCATATATAATCATAGTTGAATGCAGATAACGTTTTTCTTTAATTCTTGGAGATAGCTATGCGCAAAGAATAAAGTTTTCTAAATTCTGTACCGTGGGATTTTACCGCCGCAATAAAGAAACAAACCGTGGTTCTTGATAGTTTTACTCCTATTCAAGTGTTATAAGAACATGTTATGCCCAACTGTTGTTGTCCTGTACCATATGCTATACATGGGTTTATATAAAGTGGCCTGTTAAGTGGCGCAAACATAGTATACACTCGGTAAACGCAATGTTATTGCTCCCTGCCGCAGATCCGCTGGGTGTACTTCCTGAACATAGTGCTTAAGGACGTGGGTGTCTCCCTGGATCTGGACGACCACGTTGTCGTGATGCACCCCCTCTACCTAAAGCGCCTCTCGCGACTCCTTAAGGAGGTGCCCAGGTGGGTTGAGTGATAATAGTATTTCAGGTTATGGTCTCTCCTCGTGGCGTAAAAATGAAAGCGGGGGGGTTGTGTAACTTTTACCCTCCTTCTGACTGTGCCACTTGTCTCTCAAAATTGAGGCGGTCGTTGTTCTTGGGCAGCAAGGAGTTAGTGTGTGTTAGCGCTGGGCCAGCAGGTGGTGCTTGTCTATAAAGCAATTTTGCTACATGTAAAAAGGCAGGCTCCCTTCTAGGGACACCGTGGCCGCAACCTCCTCTCCCCTTCTTCCTCTGTCACACTCGCAGCTCGACAGTGGCCAACTACATCGGCTGGCGTATCGTGCAGACAATGGGCATCCACACCATGGACCGGTTTCGGCGGTCGCGCTTTCGCTTCGACCGCTACCGCTACCTGGTGCAGGACATCATTGAGCTACCGCGGGAGTGCGTGCGTCTCACCACCCGTATGCTGTACTTCGCCGTAGGCCGCCTGTACTTCGACCGGCACATCAGCAAGCCGGCCGAGCGATACCGCAAGGTGCAGTCGATGTCTGAAGGACGCTCTGACTGGACGTCGTTCGAATGAGCTGTCGATACGCAATCATCACATTTGTGCTGCTTCTGAGTGCAAACCAGGGCCACAATGATCAGAATGTCTATTCCTAAAGAGGACGATAAAAGCAATACTATCTTTACATAGGGTGTGCCTCAAGCAAACTACTGTATACTGTACCACAGTGTATATATTTCTTTTATTTTTACCTACCTTTTTCTTTCTCCCTATCACTCACCTCTTTGATTTCCTCTACCTTCTCCTCGCTATTCCTTTATTTCCGCCGCCCCAGTTCAGGTGCTTCAGATATCAGATAGCAGGTACCGGAGCAGGCAAACATCTTTTCTTTCCTTTTGTATATACAATAAATAACCACTACCACCACCACCACCACCACTTAGCGACATGGGTAATCTTTACACAGTGGGACCCTCCACCGATGGAGTGAGAGAACCAGCGTATGTTACTTTTCATCGTTTTATTTTCTAACATTATGTCAAGCGCATAATCAAGCTGACGCCTACAACATCCTCTTTACGTCCTAAATTTTCCCGATCTTCCTGCCGCTTACGATATAAATACGGAAAGTTAGAGCCAGGGAACCAGGCAAGCTCTAAGTGGTTGCGACGCGACTCCACAGTTCTGATAGCCTGTTGTCCGGCAGTATGCTACCGTTGAGTGCAGGTACGCGGAGTTTAAATCGTAGCAATCGCACTGCATCTTAAGCATGGTCTGGGCGCCGCGTCTCACTGGGCGCATTCGAACGTATCCTCTTCATTTTCCGTCCATGCTCTTAGGTGTACGATTTGGCGGAAGAGGTGCGGGACGCATTCGCCGTCCTCATCGACATGAACACCTGGATGGACGTTGAGACCAAGGACAGGGCCCGGCAGAAGGTGGGTTGGTATGCAAAAGGTGACGACAGCTAGTAACCTAACAGGACATGTTTGCTCATCTCAGTGCTTTGCGCGATATTCCCGTCATGTTCAAAACATTTTGCCTATGGTCTAGCGCTTAATTGATGGACTTGAAAGATATTGTACTGATGTCAGTTTTTGTTATGGTCACCAGCAGCAGCGATGCCTTATATCCGCGGAATGTCATGAGGATGATGGTTTTGCTTCTCTTATACTGACGTCATCCAACTTCTGAATCTTTCCTAAGATTCAGTAACATCCTAAACCTTCACACACTTCGACGGAGACATCACCAGGGCCACGCGACGTTAATAGTCTGAGTAACCGCAGTTACATTTTTTTTTTTTTTGCGATGGCAAGCAATTAAAGAATAGTGCAATGGCGGCGGAAGCTAATAGACTTTTGTTAGGGATGCATCGAAAATTGATCAAGCAGCGGTAAAGACGGTAGTTCCGTAAATAAATTAGAAGTAAGGCCTTCATTGAAGTCTGTCAGGTGAAACGTTACAGACTAGGGAAGAAAAAATAGTCGAATATTGCTCAGGTTGTAGTCGCGTCCTGTCACGCACTAAATCTTGTTTTCCGGCTGCTTTTCAACTTCCCGGGTATGATGATGACTAGGTGAGTTACCTTAGTGCGATTTAATATGACTATCTTTTTGGGAAGAAGGCATGATCTAGGATAATATAAGCACTGGGAGAACAACTTGGCCCAGACTTCAAGAATTTGCGGCGCTGCATGCAACAGACATTTGTGGCTTTACTTGGTGCATTCGTTTATCTCTTAAATGTTCAGTATTTCTTGAAGATGCAAAGCGATAACCTCATTCTTATTATTTTATCGATACAATCCAAATCTGAGGGGAAAAAATATGAACATGGGGTACTTGGATCACTTAAACGTATTTCTGTGTTTCCTGAATCACAGATGTTAAATACCTGCTCCAGCAATGACTGGACACTTCTGCAAATAAGTTTATGAGCTACCGCAAATATTCTCCGCAGTTTCTCAAAATGTACTTTTCGTGAACAGTAGCACCTTTGCCCGCGTTTACTTTGCCTGTCTTGCGGCAGCTTCACCATCTGCAGCTCAACATCGGCTACCCTCCGTGGATCAGGAGTGACCGCGACTTGGACGAGTACTACAGGGATGTGAGTACGACAGTGCTCGGGAACCGATGCCAAATTCTATCCTTTCTTCCTTACATGACCACTATACATACGGACTTCGGTATAATTGAGGAAAGCACTCTGCAGCCGTGAGTTTTGAGACTGAAGCTTTTTCACTTTATTTAAACTTAATTACTTGAGATGCCTCCTTTATTGTAGACATAACGCAAGGGTTTGATGACTGCTACTGCTGTCTTCATGCCACTTTAGGCAACCTTCACTATTTTAGCGGTTGCGCCAGCAACCATCAAGCCATTTAAAACGTTTGAATATTCGTGCGAGCGCACGAGGGCAATACTGATATGACCGAATCTTTAATTTTGTTTACTCAGTTGCTCCGCTGTGAAGTCCGTGCACTAAATTTATGTTCAAAATTTTCGCAGTAGTGGTGCACGCCTGTCAGGTAATTTGTTCACGAAATTCTGCAAATATTCTCGCCACGTGCCATCAAATTCGGAATTCCTCCTTTTGCGGCTTGTTTACATTGCGATGTGACGTTAAAACAAATGCAGAAAATGAAACGCAGCTCACTAACAAAGCACGTTGCGCTGACTGTAGTTTAAATGCTCTGTTCCTGCAGCTGCCCGATCTCCGCAAGGAAGAGTTCTTCGTGAGCTTCCTTAAGGTTCTCCTCATCCACAGTCGCATCGGGTTTTCCAAGCTGCGCAACGTCCGCAGGGCCCCGGATTTCGGGTGCGTATGTGTGGCCGGCCTACATCCAATGGAGCTTGCTAAGAGTGCTCTAAGGTCACAATCGGCGTCACGTGTACATGGTCGGTGCTGTTGTTGGGCTTGTCATATGAGGATAATCGCAAACAAAGGAAACAGTCGTACTGCCTTCTCTGGACGTACCTACATTGGACTTGCGCTTCGGCTTTCCTCAAGCCGAAGCCGCATTTCACTGCATTTCACATCTCACCTCTATTTACAACGAAAAGCGCCCATGTTATGTAATATTCCAGTGCACGTTAAGCAACTCAAAACCCTCCGCTACAGCGTCCCTTATAGGAAGTATACATTTATGTCACAATGGCGGCCATTTGTGGTGCATGAGCGAAACAAGGCGAAAAGCTACAAGAGAATGCAATGGCTTATCCTTAATGTTCCGGCTTCTGCACCACAAAATGTCGCCCGTGGCTTCACTTGAATACCTTGTATAGGCAATGTTACTTTGGGACATTACACCCCACAAACGAAACCTAACCAATCTTTTTAGTCAACTTTTTTGCCGGGTTTGGTTTCCTTACACCAAATCTGTGAATAAAACTTAGTGCTCATAGCGAATTCCTGTTGATGAGACACTTACCCTTAATCTGTTTAGCTCGAAAGAAACTGCTAACACGTGTTGATTAGAACAGAAGGCGTACATGGTCATACAGCGTCCGCGGTATTGACATGCTCTGGTTAGACCATATAGCGGACACATATATACTAAATCGTAACAGCCCTGCCGGGGTGGCGCAGTGGTTACGCCGCTCGACTACTGTGCCCAAGGATGCGGGATCGAATCCCGGCCTCGGCGGCCGCTTTTCGATGAAGGCGAAAAGCAAGGCGTCCGTGTGCTGTGCGATGCCAGTGCACTTTAAAGAACCCCAGGTGGTCGAAATTTCAGGAGTCCTCCACTACGGCGTCTCATAGCCTGAGTTGCTTTAGGACGTTAAACCCCACAAATCCCCCCAAACCAAACCAAACTAAACCGTGACATGCGCAGTACTAGGTGAATGCCCCATTGTATTAGCAGGTATCCTCTACGAAAAATCTACTGCTCTGTTCATTTATCCATGGCTATAGATATATTATGCACTGTGGACACATGTATAGGATTACCTGCTCCCGTGCTTTCGCAGTGGTAGAATCGGAGCCAAGCGAGGCCATTGCGCGTGCTTCGTCATCGGTCAGCAATTCAGATACATTTCCGTCGTGCTAAATATGTCTATTAAAGACTCTAGTAGAGCATGCAAAAAAGATTTGCTGTTCGCTAGAAAATTTGTGGTTAATGTTTCTCCCCGCTTGGTTAGAATTTTTTTACTGGCATTTTGTTGCCTAAAACCCGAGCTTGTATCAATTAAGGGAAAGAATGGTGCGAAACTTGTCGCTGTTTCATGCCAAGAGGGTTGTACTTCCTCTTGCCTGATGAGCATAACAGGGGACCTAGAATATTCACTTGGCTTTATACCCACTCCCAAGGTACTGCGCAGATATCGCAGCTGCTTTTGCGATGTACTAGATTTAACTAGTGGGCCTTAGCAACTTTTCAGTTGTTACGGTCTAATTAGCGACACCCAGCAGACGCAAAACCGCTTAGTCTCACTCTCCGACTTGTTTTTCCAGCTGGTATCCAGGCACCATCGACGGCTCTACTTTCTACAGCCATCTTGGCAATTACATTCGTAAGCATCTCAGTTACTTGTGTGCCTCCTGGTCTAAACGCGGATGCATAACCATTTGTCGCGAGCAAGTGTAATCTAGACTTTCGAACTTTTAAATCGAACTTCCCGTTTATTTGAACTGACGCATTGACCCTGTCAACAAAAGAACTTCAAAGAGGTTCTCTTAATTTACCTTTTCAGTGTTCATTTTGTACGTATACTCTCAGTATACTCACATATTCAGTCTACACTGCCGACAGGACTGCTTTTTTTTTTCATGAGCAGATCGTTTAGTCTACTTCACACTTATTATGTGGATAACACTGCCTTTTTTAGAAAAGTATTAGGCAGACTATGGAATAGTAGACAAGCGTATTTACTGTAGTGAAATCTAGAGCTGAACAATCTGATGTTGTGAATATGTTCAGCATTCTCCAGCTGTCAACTGCTGAGATATTCAATCATATCACTCTAGCTGACTGCAATATATATATTTTCACCATGTTCAGCAGCACAGCTAATGGCGTGATTTATTTACATACAGGCGGAGGGGCTGTATTGAATGTATGACGTTTTGCTTCGCTTGTCAATTACGAAAATAGAAACAAAGCTATGCTGTATTGGTGTCTCAGAAGTTCAGCATCCCTTATTAAAAAAAAAAAATACAGTAACTTTGTCACCTCGCGCAGACAAGTTAATGAGCGTTAACACTCCCGGAAAACCTTCTTATACTAATCGAGTACCGTCTTATCACTACTTCGACTGCCATTTGGTTGGGTTGATAATAATGTTTGCCCAGATTATGGAATAGCGCCTAACATTTGTAGTGAGTGACTGCACAGAATGCATTTTGAGGCTTTTGAGTTTCTTTTGCCGACATTTTACTCATGAGTTTTGTCACGAAAGCTTGCTTTAGTCATGCGCATTGCTTCATGACGCCGAGGTGTTCGAGGAGAACTGAAGGTATAGCACCAATACATATGAGATGAGCACAGTGAAAACATATTTTGCTGACATTTTCCCCATGACACGAAAACATTTCTCTTGTCTCCCGCTTGTTAAAGAGCAGGCTTTATAACCAGGGAGGCCAACCTTATGCGAGCTAAAAATTGCCTATTTTTGACGTTAAATATTTCGAACTGCACCGCCGGTAAAGAAAATTAAAGAACTAGACTCAGATTCTATGGTGACAGTATTCAATTTCTTAATATAATGTTAACCCCTAAAATTAAAGTATAAAGTTGATTAAGTATTTATATTTAACTAATCGTTTACCGCTGAGCTTTATAGCTAACATGACGTCCGCCTTGCTGAACTATTCACCTGCAAAGGCCGCACCGATATATCTATCACAGGATTTAAAATAACAATCTGTAAGCTGTTGAGGAACAGACACCCGGTATATCATTACATTTCAAAAGAATATTCATATGATATACTAGTAGAGATGGTGCTATAGAATTTTTCGCTTTTTTCTCTTCCCACCCTCAGTTCTACCGGTGGACTACATCCAGTATCCATTCTTTCTGCTAGAGATGCCCCCGTGAGTAATCCACTCTGCAACACTCTCCATCGTTAATTGATTCATGCAGCACAGCATTTTCTTCGACCTCTTTATTTTCAACATCAGTGACGTTGAGGACAACACGCGTGTAAAAAAAGCCTAAACATGGGCTGACAGTGTCTGTGACCTAGTTCACATTGCAACATACAGTAAGCATATACAAATAACAGCAATAAATTATCAAGTAGGTCCACATTACGCCTCAAGTGATCGATACAGAATCAAGATAATTCAATATGATGTGAGGTACTGACGCATTTTCTTCCATATTTCGTTCGCAAGCGGGCAGTCAAACTTCGTTCATATTCATTGGCGAATATTACGTTTGTATATATTTGCCGATAAATAAACAATATTCCAAATAGCACGGTTAATACTTATAATGCATAAATCCAAGTTGCTTTCGTGAATTATAAATGAGTACGTACGAGTATGTATTAGTTTTTCTGGCTTTTAGAAAAGAAAAAACGGGAGCAGAGAAATGCGTCTATAATTTGAAAGCTCCGCCCCCCTCACAGAACTGTTATTTTTGGGATTTATCTACTTATTAAACATTACTGAACATATTTTCTAGCAGTGGTAATATAAACTCTAGAAGTGCTTAACCGGTTGAATATATAACCTGTCCGCATCAGTACTGTTGTTTCGGTCAATTGTAGTTTGATACTAGTAGTAGTAGGCCCAGTCGTTTCATTCAAATTTTATACACGATAAATCCAGAAAATGTGCACTGCAAGTAACAAATATGAAATGAAAAAATAAAATTGCTGCGTATCTTATATAGTCACTCTATTATGAGTGACACCGCACAGACGTGCTCTTAGATCTGAAATGAAGTAAATTAGCCATTTACGTAAAAACGAGTCATTTAAGTCCCTCACAGACAGTCATATCGTTTATAATATGTTTGAAGAGATTATTGCACATATACTTGTTTTATTTAGTGTGAGAAGCACTAATACAAATTGTTTTAAACGTGCTTCTTTCTGGCCTTTTTTTTTTCTTTTTTCATCCACGGCTTCTTTTCATTGTGCGTAAATTCAATATTGTCCTTAAATGCAGTTGTTATAGGCGCGTTTGTTGTTTTTGTATGTTTTCAATTCAAGGCTGCTTCAGGATTTTCATCACATGAAACACCACTCCAGTCTAAAGAATGTACTCCTTACATACAATTCTCCCTCCTACCCAGGCCCATCAACTTTGGCGCCCTCGGCTCCATCATTGGCCAAGAAATCACTCACGGGTTTGATGAACATGGTGCGTACATGCACGCATTGTCTCGTATGTGTTAACTAATAATAAATAGTCGCTTTGGGACGGTAAATCCCACAAACCAAACCAAACTAATGATAAAAATTCATTATTTCGCTGCCAACAGTTCATAAGATGTGGCTGTTCAGCAGTGGCAATTACACAAAGCATGTTCTTAGTACTCTGTTATCACGTGCTGCATTGAGGAAGTCGCAAGGATTTCGCGCTTGAGTGCAACCTTATCATGAAAACTTAGCAATGTAACGATTGGGAAACCTAATTTTCATAACGAGTTGGCACGTACAGCCGTAGATGTGAGGAGCTAAGTTAGCCCACAACCACGATCTGCAACGATAGACGTTCCCGCTTCTGTTATGCAATATTCAGCTTCCTAGACCTTTTAAGGCTTTTTTTTTTTTCTAGTGCGGCTCTAGTTACTGCTATGTTTCTCGTTTAAAACAAATTTAGTGTTGTTTGCTTTGTGAATAGGGCGCCTTTTTATGCCGACTATCCAACGAAAGAGTAAATACTCGACAAAACAGTGAGTTTTGTAGCAGTCTTCCACTATTTTGTTGCGGACAATGTTTCCATTATTATTAATGCCTCTTGCTTCTTCGTTTCTATATTTTTAATATCATGTGCATGTTCACAATACAAAATAGCCTAACGATCCTTTGAGTGTTGATTTCATAAATCCTGTTGTTTTAATATTATTTTGCAACTATGTTTAGTCTCAGAAATTTTGTATGTGCGGGGAAAAAAATTATATGTTGTATTATTCGGTGTGAATATAAGTAATTTAATTCCTTGACGTCTTGATGTGCTATTTAGGCTGAAACATGTACTAAGCGTATTGCTTAAATTTGAGAATGTTCATGAGCGTCACATCGACGTGTATACGTTCCCTTACGTCTTACGTATCACATGTAACGTTGTCCAAGCCTACAAAAGTAGGAGGCTGTATGATAATCATCTTATCTTGTCAATAACAGCAAAACGACCGCAGCTGAAACCTTTACTATGTTAAGAGAATACAAAAAAAAAAATGAGAGAGACAGGGAAGCCAAGGAAGCAATTTTCGATTTAGATCGTATGATAGTGCATGATGATCGGCTCGAGGAAATTTCTTTTTCGAAAGGCTTAATGAACAAACTTTGGCGAACAGGAATTTTTACGGTGTTTCATAGAAACGTAGTATCGAAATACTGTATTTTTTTCATGTTGGTGTCGTTCTTGAGCTTCAGCAAAAAAAATAAAAAAACTCTTCAGATCAAAATATATGGTATAATCGAGGGAATTATAGAAAATAGGATACATCGTTTTTTTTTTAATTTTTAATTTTCCTAATTATTCTCAAAACATCGATTTGCGGTTCTCCTCCAAACTTCTTATTTGTAAAACTATTTATTTCAGGTAATGTAGAAAACAATACAAGAAAGATACAAGACAATATAGTTACCTGAACTATCTATAATCTTGTATTTGCTGTTGTTGGATGCATGAACTATGTCCATTCATCAGTCTACGCGAAAGATATTATTGGGGCCATGGGACGAATTAGCTTTGGACGCTGCATATCGACACAGGCGCCATGTACGACGACCGGGGTAAGCTGGTCGAGTGGTGGTCGCGTCAGACCCACCGCAAATTCAGCACAAGCGCGCGCTGCCTGGTCGAGCAGTACGACCAGTTCACCAACCCCGTCACCGGCCGAAAGGTGGGTTTTACTCAGTAGCATATAGGGCTCGTTCGGCTGAAAAGCTTTCGCCGCAGTGCGTAATTGAGATATCACATAAATTGTGAGAAAACTATCTACAGTACATTATCGTACTTATACTTTTTAACGCATTATCCTTTTCCTAGTACTTAACGAGACAGCCTTTATGCAATCGCATAGATAATTTTTAAGACGAGCAGGACCCCTTGGGCCTTTTTTTTTTTTTTTTTTTGTATCCAAGGAGAGCATTTCTGATCAGTATCCTTATCTTGTAGGCTTTATTTCACCCTTTCTCAGAACAGTGAACACTAGCCGCTCCCCACATTTGCACCTGGGAATCCGAAAATATGGTACTGGTAGTCAGCCCTAAAATCTTAACCGCAGTGATGTGAATTGAATTATATGCTGTCTTCTCTGGTGCTCTAACGATGGAGGGTTTAGATTTTACTGCGCAAGCTTGGGGTGACATGGCAAAGCGTGATTGGGACGGAAGTGCGACATGCTGTAAAATGATTTCGATTTGGGAATCTTCTGTCTCATGCAACGCTTTCAACTTTTCTCCCAGCTGAGTATCAACGGCACCCTCGAAAGCAATATTGCCGACAACGCGGGGCTGCGGCAGGCTTTCAAGGTAAGCCTGTGTCCAGAGAAAAAAAAAAAAAATGAAATAGAGTTATTGCTTGGCGTCGACAGCTTTTTTTTTTTTTTTTTTCTTGCAAAGCGAGCACACATTAAGTAATGCTGTGGTAGCTGTCGAAAACATTCTCACGTGTTAAAGAGTACTTCTTATTTTCAACAGAAACAGCGCGCTAAAACAGGACAGAGAAAGAATACAATACACTGACACAGCGCTGACTAACAACTGAAGATTTATTGCATTGCTCGCAATAAATACCAGAAGGGACTCCTCCTCCCCTTCTCTTAGTCTTCATGCTTCTGGTATTTATTGCGAGCAATGCAATAAACCTCAGTTGTTAGTCAGCGCTGTGTCTGTGTATTGTATTCTTTCTCTGTCTTGTTTTAGCGCGCTGTTTCTGTTGAAAATTATGTACCAACTGGCCCAAGCTGCTGTTTGAAGCACCTGGATTACGTTTATCAATATCTGTTTTTTGTTGTCACAAGTGTGATAATTTTGCTGTGTATTTATTTGCTTAGTACAAGGTGTTCTATGTGCTCTACAGTAAATGTTGGCGCAGTCTCTGCAGGAAAAATTCTGCTTTTTGTAGCTTCCCTTAAGAGATTTCTTTAAAAAAAAAAAAAAAAAGAAAATATAATGCCCTATTTTATGAGTACGTAGATATGTACGTAGATATCGTAGTGATTACTGATAGTTGTAATCACTACTATTACTCCACTGACAGCCGATAGTACTTCTTGGACTTGTTTGCCGCTGGTATGGAAACTTTGGAATATTAAATAATCTCTATTGCCTTATTGTATAATCCTCGCAACAATTCTATGTTTATTTTCGCGTCCCTCTCCAGTACTGGAGTAAGTTTGACAGCGTACGTGTAACAAGTGTGATTCCTCTAAACTATACTGTAAAAACCTATTTCAAGTCGTGCCTACAACCTCCCATAACGGACACGTATGCATCATCATCGCGACTTCTAGACACAACATGAATTGTTTTTTTTTTTTTCTTGTGACGAAAACAAATTTATCCTCTTGTCTTTAAAACGTGTTAGTCTATTTCTAAACTTCGTCGATGAGCTCGTTTCTTCATTCTTCCAAACAATCGGTACTCGTAATATCGTGCGCAGGCGTACCGCGTGTACATGATCAAGTACGAAGAACTGTACGGCATGTACGCCATCCCCGGGACGGAGCCCTACACCATGGACCAGGTGTTCTTTATCGCATACGCGCTGGTGAGTGACGCTCCGTGGCGAAGGTGTGCCGCATTTTAGCTTCCGTGGCGGACAAGCAGAGTCCGGAGGTAATTTTTCTTCCTAACTACAAGATGTGTCGCCCGCCCATTACGATGGTGAAACGTTTTGCCGGTAGGAACCATTTAATTCCGGAGACGTTTTATAACACGAAAGTAGCAGATATGATATACGTAAGCAACACATTGCGATAAGTACATACGTACAAAAATTTCCGCGCATTGCCTTAACTGTCTGCATCGGTAGATGATGATGATGATGATGATGATGTAGAAAGGTATTAGTGTACCGCCATTTAGAGACAAAAAGCGTCACTGCCGTAGGTAGCATTTGTGAAGCATTGGCAGCCTGGCTGTAGTGCGATGTTACGTCGCAAAAAGAGCTGTATCTAAAAAGCTACAGGCGTCTCGATAACCCGAGTCACTTTGGAGCGTTAAACCTCATTACCTACAACTAAACTCTAAAAACGACATTATTAGTTCTTTGCTGGACCCCTGCCGTCCCGGTTTTTCGGTGGTTAAGGCAGTCGGCTACTGGGAGTAAAATTCCGGCTGCGCCGACAGCTTCGTTTCTGCTGAAGGAAAGCCGGCGTCAGCTTTCTGTGGCTCCCAAGGGGTAAAGCTTAGCTTGGAGTCCTTTATTATACGTCCGGCGCTCCTTTTCCTTTTCACTATCACCTCCGGTCGCCTTCATCCGTACGGCGCGGTTCAGCTGTCTACCGAGATTGCTATGCAGTTAGTGTGTGGAAAAATGGTAGTGGTAACATTAAGAGATAGAAAGCGTGCAGAGTGGGTCAGGGAAATAACTCAAGTTACCGACATTCTAGTGGAAATTAAGAAGAAGGAATGGACATGGGCAGGACATGTAGTGCGAAGAGAGGATAACCGATGGTCGCTGAGGGTAACAAACCGGATTCCAAGGGAAGGAAAGCGTAGCAGGGGGCGGCAGAAAGTTAGGTGGGCGGATGAGATTAAGAAGTTCGCAGGGGTCAAGTGGATGCAGCTAGCACAGAACCGGGTTAAGTGGAGAAATATGGGAGAGGCCTTCGCCCTGCAGTGGGTATAATCATGCTGCTGCTGATGATGATGATACTGTGTGTGAGAAAGAAGGGGGGGGGGGGGGGCACGTCATCCGGCATAGCGGTGTGTACACCTGCCACTTGCCATGGTTAGTATACGAAAGAAGTTACCTGTCACGGCAGGTGTCCTAATGAAGGAAAGGAAATCCACCCTACTTGCGGGGGAGATGCCTAGAAGGTGGCCTTCCTGGATCAAACCAAGAAATGATATTCTAAAATTGATAGCTAATGGTGACTAATAATGACAGCAAAAATTGACACGACCATGAAGGAATAAGAAAAGATGAATATCACGAAGAATGAGGTAGCAAAGGGCAAAGGAGAGTCGTTTAGCACTTCTCTCAGAAAAGTTGAGCAAGGAACATTTAATGAGCAAAGACATACACGGCAAAATACAAAAGAAATGTGAAGAGAAAGTGACGAGTAGAAGAGAAGCAATCGAAAGCAATTAGAAGACCTAGCGCTAACGCGTTGTCATCGCATAATTAAGCGTCTCCAAATATTTTCACATATTAATGGTTTATGAGTGTATCTTGCCTCAAGACGACTGAAAAGATTTACGGGACAGTCATTCAAGTAGTAGCATAACATAGACACGCCGGAATGACATTCTCTATCGCCTTTTTTGTTAATACCGTATGTTTGCGTGCTGAAAGCGCTTCGAAAACCTGTAGAGATATCAGAAGCGTCAGCGGAAAAACTGCACGCAGCGTTCATTAGACATCCCATATAGCCCTTCTTGTAGTGACCTCCTCAAATACACCACTGATGCCATTCTTGCTCCCTTTCAGTCGAGGTGCGAGGTTGCCCGCAAGAGGTCCATGTACTCGTACCTCAACCCTCGGGAAACAATACCCAGCCGCTACCGGTGAGCATCTTCCTGCTTCGCAAAAAAACCTTATCTGCCCATATTAATGTATCCTGTGCGCCATACTCATACTTTGGCATAATGGTTCGCAGGCATCCTAAGCCCCCAGTTTCTTCAGCACATGAGACAGAAAGTATTTTGGAGTCCGCACCACTAATGTATCGCGGGTAGAAAACGATATCTCAATTTTATATATAATCGGACAGGTCCAAACGGAAAAACTGTTTCGTAAGGAAAATATAAATAAATGGGACATGGGACAGGAGATCTTGCTACACTAAATGAAACTTCTCGTGAACCACCGAAAGTGTGTAGCATGAAGTGTAAGCATGAAGTGCTAGTACCCGCCGCGGAGTGGTTGCGGCGGTCAGGTCAGGAGCACGGTAACACAAGGTTGCATCTCATTTGCGGCAGTTTATGTTTCGATGGTTGCGAAAGGAAAAAGGCGCCTTTGTGCTAAGTGATATGAATGCTTGTTAAACCCTCCATCTCCAGTCAGTAGCCAGCGCAGCTGCGCAACATCTATGCAACGGCGCAACTGGTTGCCATGGTGACGGCTCATGCGCAGTTATTATGGCAGCCATGACTTCTGCCCTGCTTCGCAAAATGCGCTTTCACTAGCCTAGTGATTCAGAGCACCTTACATTACACCACCTCTTTCTCTGGCATCATTTAACAACGCCCTTCATTCTTTACCTCGCAGCCTCACTGAATATACTTTTATCGGCTCTAAAGTGTCTCGCTAGGCGTTCTGGTTTTCAAGCTAAGCATTTTTGCACGCCTGCGGCTTCTTCGCAGGACCATCATCCCACTGATGAACTTCGAGCGGTTCTCGGAGGCCTTCGGTTGCCGCGTCGGCACCATCATGAACCCCGAGCAGAAGTGCATCGTCTGGTGACGACCGTCGCTACGCGGACAGATGCGCGCTCCACGATCGTCGCACGCATGCGCACCGATTGCCCTCCGTGACGATGTTCGCAAGCGATGCTGCTTGCTCCTCGCAGATTTTGAGCGCCTGCGAGTTTTAATACAAAGCCTCACGTTATGCTTTGCAACAATTCCGACAGTTCGTAAGAGGCCGAAGCAGAGGCTTCAGTAGGGGTTTACCGGACTGCACTGGTTGCGCCTCTAAAATGAGGTGCATGGGGGTGGGAGGGCGGGGGCGAATGTGTGTATTCTGGTTGCGAGATTGCGCTATAGTCGCTACCACTTCGAGCCTTTGCGTTTCAAATATTGCAAATGGCGATGAAAACGAGTTTGCTCCTTACGTTTAAAATAGGAAAACGTTGCTTCGCGGAATACTTCACTCGCTTAATTTTCACAACGTCCATTCAAGCACTCATTTATGTGCAATAATTTCGCCGTGTCTGTTTAATAAGTACTATTTCTTATTAGCGTTTTTCTGCTGCTTTTTCCTGGAATAAACATGTAAACATTTTACTACTGGTTAGTGCCGTGTATAACAGAATTGTCTGTTGTGAAGTATACAGTGCATTCCACGTAGTCTCTGGCAGTAGGATGGGGGAAGGGAATGGATGACACGCCAGGTACCGTTTGCCTTATGCTGACGTGGACCTGTTATCATGGGGTTTGGCTTTTCTGACGGTGTACTACGATTCAAGTAAGGCTAAAAGCCTGGATAGAGCGACTGTCGTTCCGACAATGTGCACCAGCCACACAGGGGCCGTGCTGTGTCCGATGTGCGCCCGCCCGTGGGCCGACGCACGCAACCACGTGCACATGACTTTAGAGCGGAGGAGGGAAAAGCGGAGTCCCTGCGCACTCGAGGTTTGCATTGGTGTTTTTGACATTGTGTTGATGGGCTAGGTTTCAAGTAGAAATCTGTCGGTCGTTAGTTTCGGTTTCGAGGATAGCAGTTTGCTCTAAATTGATTCGATGGTCTGCGTCTTCAGAATACTGGGCTATGGAGAAAGTCTCCTCACGGGATTTTGTATAAAATTCCTTCGGATCTCTCTTTTAGTGGATGCTATTGGGAAAGAGTTAAGCAGAAGCAAAAGTGTTCATATGCTTCTGCACTACTAGGAGGTTTTTTTCAAGGTTCGGGTAATTGTTTCACTGGGCGCTCAAAGTTAAGAAGTGGGGGGGTACGTATTTCTGTGGTGCAGTTGATTTCTCTGTTGGTTTCTCTGTGCATGGCGCGTTTATTTTTGAGGCGAATGGTTTTCCGAATGATTTTTTAATAGGCATTTCTTAGTGAGCTCTTTATTTGTTGTTTTGAACTGTGTTTTCTTTTCGTTTTATCAGGCAATATGTTGTAATCTGATTATATTCATCGTATTATCGATTGTCGTGCAACATGAAATGATGTGCAGTTATCGGACTGTGCAGATAAGTCTGCGCTAGACAGAGAACGTCTGAAAACAAACTGCAGGCAGTAAATGTTTCTCACTTATAGGCTCAACTAGCTGATATCAATGTAAAAGGGGAGGTGCAATTTTGGACATATCTTGAGTCAGTTCTGTCAAAAATGTTAATGATAACTATAGCATAACTAAAGCCGTCGACTGTAGGTCTATGTTAATACTTATGTGAAATAAAAATAAGTTCTTAAAGCGGATTTTTTCCCTCGTGGATAGATTCTACCGAAGGAGTGGGGTATCCAGCAGTCTCTTTCAGCCCACAAGAGATAAAAACCACATTAGAGAAAATCGTATGCTCGTTAAAAAAGCGCTGGCTACTGGCTTCACAGATGCACACTCAAGATCCTAGCTAGCCAGGTACTTAAATAGCGACGTGACAAAACGTGCAGGGCTATATATGCTATATATGCCAAGAGGGATCAAATTGAAGTTGGTAAGCATGCGCTGGCCATAGAGTGCCTCGGATAGATGTATTTATTGAAAGGAAAAGGCAGAGAGGTTGGCCGGAATAATTCAAATCTGGCCTGCTACTCTGCACTGGGGAAGGGGAAGGAGAGAAGAAAGAAGGTCATGATGGGTGACGATGTGGAAGAATGAGATTGGATAACAGGGGAAGAGGCTATGCGACACTGGAAGAACGGTGTCGCAAAAAAAAAATAATTTCAGAAGTTGGTTGTTGTGGTTCTTCGGGGGTCTTAATATGCATAATACCTTCTCTACTCCTCCTGGATTTCAAAAAAAATCTATCGGGGGGTGTCACCACAATCCATTTTGCCACAATAGCCTGATACATCTAGAAAAACTGCAGATGCCCCTCAATGAACACCCCTGCAGTCAGTGGCGTCTACCGATTTTCGTGAATAAGAGATTGGAGTCTTCGAATGGAACAATGCAGGGTGGGGCAGATGAAAGGAAAACCGCCACATCTTAACTGAATTAAACGCTGATTTGACGAGCATGTACTGCTTTTTTTCTTCGGTGCTATCAGACTATAGCCAACTGTCAAATGCCATAAATGCTGAAAGCAGCACTATGGCGGACAACGTCGGCAGTTTTTCAAGGTGAGGTCTATGATGCTGACGCAATAAAATCTCAGCTGAACCTCTCTACAGCGGGTCACGTAGAGTTACGTCACTGGTGGTGGTGGTAGAAACATTTACTGCCAATATTACAGAGGGTGGGGGCGTTGCCCCCTACATGGCATTTGAGAGCCCCCTTCTTACAAAACAAAAGAAAGCCCTTGGGGGGGCTATCCGAGCGAGAACGCATGTAATTATCTGGCGCTGCATCGTGAAAAGTTTCTTCCAGTAATCTAGGGCTACCTCTGGTGAAGGAGGATGGGGGAATGATAGGCAGGTGAGTAGTGTGTGTTGCCATAGAGCTTGCAGGAAGAAAACTGGTCAGGAAAGCGGGCGTGGAGAAGGATGGGGTATGGGGCTGTGCGCGTTTGTTGCTTGCGCCAATGGGCAGCTTGTGTGGTAGGTAAGGATGTCGCGAAAGGACAGCAGGCACTCCCCTGCATCTGAGGAAGACTGTTCCTCCCCAGCCTGGAAAGTGAGACCTCGGGCCAGGGAGTGAGCCGCCTCATTACCGGGAAGGCCTGCATGCGCGGGTGTTGCAGTTGCAGTGGGAAGATTGGAGATCACGCTCTAAAATATTAATGCAGCTTTGCCAGTCGCATGTTATCGTTACCAGCCGATAGAGCACGCACGCCCACTAGTACGTTGGCACATCATGGGCGAGTGGGTGACGTGAGTGCATTGGAATTTTTTCCCACAAACACTGCTGTAAACTTCGATCACCTGCGGCACATCTCTATAAAGGAGGTCTTGCGAAGGGCGTCTAGATTCAAATGTTAAGACCTTCGCAGTGCGCAAAAAAAAAAAAAAAAAAAAACGAAAAAAAAAAACAACAACGAGTGCTTGACAGTCTTTCGCAGCAGGTTTGGGTCACGAAGAGTAAGACGGGACGCTAAATTCATAGTCCGCTAGTTGTCATATATAGACAATGCTGGTTTCCTGTGATAGCGTGGCATACTGGCGGGTGCATTTAAGTGCGAAGTTTGTGTCAGACACGCAGAGGTGACAGATGTGCGTCTTGGAGCTGCTTTGCGAGGCAAAGAATACCGAACACACAGAGGCAACTGATGTATAATCGCGTCCTCGACCCCGCACCAGTGCTTACCTATAGAGAGGCCTGAACACTAGGATTTCTTTTTTAGATAATGCATATGAAGTGTAAAAAAGGAGAGGGCATGTCTTGGGCAAATCGTCTCAACAGGCAGAGGCGATCCAGAGTGAGCAGTCGTAAGCCATGCGGTATAGCAACCCCTAGCAACCGCAAGTGGCCTGGTGAGGTGGAGAAATGCCTGAAGTTGCCCATGGCTAAAGGAGTGCAATAATTGAAACTGCACAAAACGGGATATAATTTAGCAAAATAATGTTCGGTATAACATCGGCAACAGGCCCATTGAGAGCTGAATTCGCTAAGAAATCGGCCACTATATTAGAAATAATTGCACAGTGTCGCGGATCCCACTGAAAATGCACTTCTTGTATATTCGGGGGAAGGAAAAGCATAAGGGTTAACACTCATCTTCGGGCTTTCCAGCGCTGCTAAGACTGACAAAGTAAGAGAGTATAATTACGTGAGTAATATTACAGGGAAGTTTTTGAAGGGTCAAGCCAATTGCAAGCTATTCAGCAGCAAATGATTGCAATCTGGGAAGCGCACAGAGAAACTCCAATTGATTACCTGGGAATAAATACCTGGTGCTGCTTTTCATCGCGTTGGGAGGCATCTGTGAAAATAGCTACTTGCCGCGGATACTGTAAAAGGTAATCTTCTAGGTGGCTAGTTATTGCAGTAAAGTGCTTTGCATTAGATGGCAACGACTGAGCAAAGAACAGTGCAGAAGTAGCTTGAACATTCCCAACATGTCTTGCTGAAAACTACAATTTTGGACAGCAACGACTGAGTAAATACAAATTGTAGTTGCTTATGCTGCAGCCAATGGTTATCGAGAAACTGAGCTTGGTGTGTAACGTAAATGGGAGAAGCCACTCCAGGCAGAAGCTCAAGTGCTCGTAAAAAGGTTCGCACAGTGAGAAGCTCAAAATGAGAGTTCAACTCTCGTGCACAGGCCTCTAAATAGAGGACTGCATTTGAAAATAGCTTTGGTAAACCCAGACATAATCGCACGCGCCTCCCCAAAAGTGTGCTGTGCGATGTCAGTGCACGTTAAAGAACCCCAGGTGGTCGAAATTTCCGGAGTCCTCCACTACGGCGTCTCTCATAGCCTGAGTCGCTTTGGGACGTTAAACCCCACAAACCAAACAACCAACCAAAAGTAACAAAGGTCATAGTTTGTATCTAGGACCGCCAGAGAAAACAGAACCGAACTCCAGAATTGGTCTCACTTAAGTTTTATAGGGAAATAAAAGAGTATATCTGTGCATACCGAACTTTTATGGCTAATTCTAATCAGGCAGCCAAGGGCTCACTCTCCTTTCAGTCAATTGCTTTTGATATGAGGCCGCCAGTCTAATTGGGAGTGGTATATTACACCAAAGTATATTAAAGGTTCAGCCAGTGGGATATGGGTATGCCTGCGGGAAAACGAGCACTGAGGATTTCTTCACATTAAGAATTAATTTTACATTACCCAGCCAAACTTTAATGGCAGTCAGGTAGGCTTGCAATAACTGGTATAATGAATGAACATCATTCGCAGGAAAGAAAAAGAGAATATCCGCATACGCATACACTTTTATATTAGGATTAACAAAAATATCACTAATATATTAAAAAAACAATGAAGGCAGCACCAATCCCCGAGGCACATCTCTAATTCGGTGATAAGTTTTAGAAGTAAAACGACCTCTAGTACAGAAAGATTTCGTATTCCATAAGAATTTAGCCATTTTCAACCGTTGAAAGTGTTCCACACTATCATATGCTTTGGCGATATGAAAAGTTACCAATGCCGAGACCTCATTCTTCATTGCAATCCTAATTCCGCTCTCCACAGTCTATATGAGCTATCTAAATCGAGCACCCTTGACGAAACCCAATCTGTACATTACTAAAGGCATTCAGAGTCAACATGGTATGTGAGGCGGGTGTGAACTATGCGTTCAATAAGTTTCACGAAGTGCGACCTTAGATAAATCAGTCAATTATTATAGAAATCAAATCCTTTTTTTTTTCAGATCTTTGAGGATTAGCATAATTTGCGACTTTCCAGTCTTCAGGCAACCAAGCAGCTAGTCTGGGAAAAATTTATAATATTCAACACGTCTGAGTTGTGATCTTGCACTAAAGTTTTCAGCTAGCAACTGTGATAAAGTCGCACCCAAGAGCTGCATGTTTCAGACCAACTACTATAAAATGCAACTCCGATGGGACAACTGCAATGAAATCAGCACATGGCGTAGTTCGAAGCAACAGAACTATCATTTACGCTTGAATGCGAAGAGCAAGGTTTTTTCGCTATCTCTGACTCAAGTTTATCTTTTGCTTCATAGGGCGGTAACACCTCTGACTCTGTTACATAAGGTGTAGGTGAACATTGGTTGCGTTCTACGAACCTATACAACGCCTTCCGATTATTTGAATTAGAGAGATAAATGTTCGTATTAGCCTTATAGTCGTCCTTCGCTTTACCAATAGTTATTTGAAATGAAGCCGAATAAAATTGGTAAATATTCTAATTTTGAGGACACTGGTTATGGAAAAGGCTCTTCCATGCAGCTACGACGGTATGCTTTTCTACATTCTTCTTTCCACCATCGGCACGACATTTTGTTACTGACAAGTGATTTCACCGTGAACATTGAGTGCTCAGTTGGCATCTAACAAAGAAGAGAGTGTTTGTTACGCACGTTCACAGTTCTCAGATAATGCTATGGAGTAGAAAGAGGAATACACAAGCTTTTTGAAGAGTTCAAGGTTGACGAGTTTTTGTTCAGAAGTGGTTACTTTAAGGGAAACGGACACTGTTAAACGTAACTAGGAAGTGGTCGCTAGATGTACCACAATCCACTGTAGCCCATGATGAGACCCTTAATCCATTCGCGGCTAGCGTTAAATAAATGACTGACATAAAAGCTGCTCGCATGTAAGTCATGCCTAGGCTATTACAGCAACGCACATTATTTACATACATCATGTTCCAAAGACGCTGCCCACATAAATCTGAACCGCAACACCAAAGAACATAGTGAGAATTAAAATCGCCAGCCATAGATCACTTAATCTGTTTCACGGACGCCTGCAGGGAAGTGGGCATTTGTAATAGTAAGGGGAGCACACTGTGGAATTACAATATCAACTGCAAGCAGTTCGCAGCCTGGTCGTAAATTTTTGTGTGACACCTTCGCCCGATGAAATGTGTTTGGCGAAATTAATGTTAGCATGCCGGCCTCCCTGCCCGCTAGTGCGATCGGATCTGAAAGTTGTGAAATATTTAAGAGAAAATGGCCGATTTGGTGAAAGCCAAGTTTCTTTGAGTAAAATTATATTTGGGCTTAATAAGCGGCCGCCTAGGCCGGGATTCGATCCCGCGTCCTTGGGAACAGTAGTCGAGCGCAGTAACTACTGAGCCACCCCAGCGGGGTAATAATTAAGGTTCTGTAAATCGTGAAACAAAGGTGCAATTGAACGACAGTTCCACTGTAGTACTTTTAAACCCGCCATGATTATTGTAAAATCTGAGAAGATGTAACAGCCTCCTTTAAGACATCAGTCATATGCTGAAGATTAGGTAAACCTTTTTTGCTTTAGTGTTAGAATGGGCGGATTTTGAGGTAGAGGAAGAATCGCGGCGCTTCTGGGATGAACATGCATCATTTCTACATCCAAAGGGAGGACGGTGGACAAGTGGGTATCCGCAGGACCGTGACACTGGAATTTCATGGACGCAAAAGGAGTGAGCGACGACCTGGTACAGCCCCCAGTAACAGAGCACCTAGTAACAGTATCAGCGGGGCATACAGTTGTAACAGGATAGCTAACTGGTAAAGCTGTCATTCGGGCAGACCCAATTTGTGTAGAAGTGACCTGCAACACAGCTTCGGTAAACGTGATCAACGTACGCTCATGCATGACATACTCATGTGCTTTCTCCACAGCTGAGATAACCGACTTTGTTAAGCCTGCTTCCACATCCGAACCCAGTGTCCTTGCACATCCCGCCACTTTCGGTTTAGCTGAGCATAGGTATCTGCTCTAGAGCACCTCTTGCACTGTATGATGTCTAAGATGTTCATCTGAATGATTCGGGCAGGTAGCGTTATCAGGGGGTGATCTGCGCGACAGTGTACAAATTATCGTAGCAGACGTAAAAATGTCAGAGGAATGATTGTCTCCGCAAAGTCGGCAACTTGTTGATTTGCATGCCTTGCTACTGTGTCCAAAGCGACAGCAATTTTCGCATTGCAAAGAGATAGATTGAAGTGGATCTACGCGGCACACGATGGGTCACGTCTTAACCTCTGATGGACAATTAGTCAAATGTTGCAATCATCAATTGTGTCTGCACCCTGGAACTATCAGCATCCATGCTGCATCGGAAGAGTGATATGATGCCAACGCCAGCATCATTCTTACTAATTTCCTGGGGAGTAGCGGAAGGATCCACGTCGCATATAAACCTTTTGAACATGGGAACTGTTCATGGATTAAAGGTTTCACTTTTAATAATGCAAACGATGTGCGTCGAAGCAAATCCGACATACATTGTAGGTCTGAGGACTTGCAGAGAAGTCCCCTCCTTCCAAAACGATGCACCTCAGAGATTCTCTAAGTAGTGGCTGGTGAGAGTTTTCATCTGCTCCTAGATTATTTTGGGTTTTTCAGTTTCAGAGCTCTATCTCCAATTGGTAAAAACACCATCGGTATCACGCTTACTCTATTTCTGCCAAAAAATTCCAAGTCCAAGCTTTGGGCCGACAGGCTGGCGAACTAGGATTCCAAACCACCACCTGCGGAAGCTAGAGACGTTAACCAAGACTTATGACAGCAAAAACACCATTTTCAGGTTTTACCCTACTACTGAACAATCCCTCGACGTGTAATGGCATCATCGGAGAGAACTATATGGCTAGCAGACAAGACAGGCACCACCAGTATAGGGAGAAGACAACAAAACAAGATCACGGACCACCTTCTCATTCACCTTCGTGCTTGTCTATGATGATGATGATGGTGGTGGTGGTGGTAGTGTCCTCAGTCAAAATGGCACATACTTACGGCGAGGGATTGGTCAGGGTACATTGCAGACACTAAATATATACTGTCAATGAGTGGAGTATTTAGATAAACATGTGTTTAACTAGAATTCTGGAAAAAAAAAATAAAACGGAAAAGGAAAAGCAATGAAATCTCACCCAGCATAGGAATCTTCCTGATGAAGTTATGTAATCATGAGCAGAATCGCACGCTGGTTTCAAGGCATGTCCCGTGACGCCTGCCCCCAAGGAGAGGAGAATTGAAAGGGTTAGAGGAAGCCCTAATCTAGAAAGGGGAGTCGCTAAGTAAATTTTACGGAGAGATGCGAACCGCCGTCAGAAGAAGGAAAAATGGTCTATGGATTCAATTTCTCCACAATACTCGCAGAGGTTAGTAAAAGATAGACCCAAATGACCTAAATACATATTTAGTTGCGCTATTTTGCAGCGCAAGAGTCATAGAAACTTCCCATTGCATTGAACTGCACATGTGCCCAAGCCAAGGCCATTTCAGGCACTGGTAATCCATTGCAAAAAAAAAAAAAAAAAAAAAAAAGATGCTCGTGACCCAGGTAATGGAAGCGTTGGAAATTTAGAACTCAGGCTTAAGTTAGGTAAACGGTATTAGGTATGTACGGAACAGGAGGTTCACCAAGCACGAACTTTGCTACAAAATCTTCCCTTTCATTAGATGTAATGCCGAAGTGGCCAGAGACCCAGTGAAAGCGCACTTCTGTAATGTGAGGAGGAATAAAAAATAAAGAAAATGCAAAAGCAGAGTTTTCTCGACTTTTCGAGCGCTACCAACACGGTTATACTGTCACAAGCAAAATAACCTTAGAGATATTACTAGGAATCTTTATTAAGGCCAACTCAATGGCCAGAAACCAAGACAGACTACGCCGTAAAGCTTATTATGAGCGCCATACCTCTTTTCGCGCTTTAAAATCAATACTCACGCTTTCACTGTGTTTGGAGAAAAACCTGATAAGACCAGTTTATTTTCCTGGAGTGCAACATGGTGCTGTTTCGCGCACCCTATCAAGCGACCGTCGAGAGGTGAGCGGAACAGGCGCTTTGGCGCCACGCTTGTGTACAGGCAAACATGCTGGACTAATCGGAGATAATTTGCACCATCTGTATTGAATTCGACACGATTGTAATACGTCGTTGAAATAGCTAGAGCGCACTATTTGTAGCTCAAACCAGGACTATTTTCAGTAGCGCTTGTTTTTGTTGCGACTGCCTCCCCGCATACTGACCCTTCTCGAGCTTCGTTAGATACTACAGTGGAGAGGTCCTCATAACTGGACCGCCACCATGGCGGATGAAAATCGCACACGACATCACGACTGTGGCTTTATCTATTATGGTTGTTGAATGTAAGCTTAAGAATCGAGTGCGGAAACTCCGGCTGCTCAGAGGTGCCCTCTTACATTGCCATGTCCTATCGCTCAACGCTAGCTGTTTATCCCGATTTTTCGAGATGGCTATGCGCGTAGCTTGTACACGTCGCAAGTTGCGCTTGGTATGAAACAAGAAGACAGCTGTAACGCATTCAGGAATTGTTTGATCTCTTCAACATGTATGCTAAAGTATGCATTTTAAAATATATATATTTTTTTGGAAGGCTGGCATCACAGTATTTTTACCTGATCTGTAACAGGTGAAAAGGTTCGTTTGAAAATTTTGTGCCATGCAGTTACCTATCTTAAATTATCCAGGTTGAAATTAAAATCTGGAAAATCACCAAAAAATAAATTTACTCGTGCTTTTTTTTTTTTTAATGTTTCTCCCGTAGACCATATGTAAGTTGTTGAAATTTGTGGGTAGGTATGCGGGGGAGTGTTTTGGGTTATTTCACAAGTCGTCATTATTGAAATGCTGGCTGCATACGGCTTTGTTGGCTGTTACGAACTCCCACCTTTACTAAATATGAAAGTAAAGCAAACGTGAGTCCAGCAAGCTGCCAAAGCTATTAGTTACAAAATGAGTCCAAGCAAATGAAATATCACAAATGTCAAATAACTTTCCAGTCAAAAACTTCCCATTTAGATACAAAATGGAAAGTTAATTATGGTGAACCTAAGTAAACGTCCCAGTCGGCCATACAGTTATCATCCAACCATCGCAAAGGCGTTACACGTGTGGCAATGTTCCAACTTCATGCCTGTTAGAAACTGGAATTTTGCACAAATAATAGAGTTATATAGCATGCTTATTCGGCAAGTGCACGATCCTAATGATATTCTATAACTGAAAATAACTGAAAATGTAAGAGTCTGTTGTGCAAGCACACACTAGCAATTCTTCACGGCTCGCGCGTCGTCTGTGTAAACACAGCTGTTCACAAAGAGTCCACAAACCATCCAATGCTATGCATGAAATGTGGTGCGATCCTCGTTGCAATTCATGTTGCGATTCGTGTTGTCACTAATAATTAATATGATTATTTTTGATACCTCTCAAATTTCTCTGTCTTCGGGCATCTGTAAACCGTCAGAAATACTTTAGGTAGGTACAATGGGCTGCTCGGGTCATTTGAGTTTTTGCAATTCACAAAATGCTGGCTGCAGATTCTACTGTTTTTGGTAGGCTCCCAGCGGCTCCCATTTTTACTAAATTCACAAGAAAGCAAGTATGCATAAACAAATAGTCGACATACTCTGTTTGGATTGAATCAGCACCCTGTTAAACGTGCACGAATGTGCCGACTTCAGGCCAGCTAGAGACCGCAATATATGCGTAAATAAAATAGCTGCAGCACGCCATTCCTCAAATACACGCAGCGAATGGCATTCCGCAGCTAGTTGAGAAATTGTGGCAGCTGTGATAAATCTAGAACGAGTAGCGTGCGTACAGTAGCAATGCTTCCTGGCTGGCGCGCAGTAAAGTACTAAGACACGAGCATAAAGAGTTCAGAAACGATCCAATGTCCCGCGTGAGACACGATCTTATCCGTGCATATGATGCCACCTCAGTTGTGGCAAGAAGCGTGTAACTGTCTTCCAGATGCAAGTAAAGAAAAAAAAAAACGAACAGATGCTGCTTGACGGGGTACACAATTGGACAATAAATATTTCATAGCACCACCGTTGCAGCGATGTACTAAATAATTAGAAAAACAACAAGACGTGAGTAGCACATTTTTCTCCGCACAGCGACGATTCACTGCTGTCTTCGCTCCTGTTCGTAAAGGCGGCCAAGGAAGTTGAAGAAACGCGTTGTCGGGAAGCTTTTATAGCTGTTAGAGCACCCCACGACACGGCAGTTGTTTTTATACATGATCCAGGCCCTAGTTGAAGCGTATGAACCGAACGATCACGACTTTCTTACGCCAAAACCTTCGACTGCACAGAAACCCGAGGAGAAAGGCCGCCGAGGAGCCCCGTCTGCGTTTTACGACGCCGCCGCTAGGCAGCGCAACCTCCACGAAGCGCGGGGCGTATAGTCAGGGACCGGAAAAGGAAGATTCCAATCAAGAGCCCGGGAGTATATACCAATAGCTGCTTTTTCATTCTGCTGGGAAGCATCGGTAAAAATGGCAATATGGCTCGGAAAAAGATACTCCCATTTAATACATTGGCAGACTTAGTATTCCCTGGGAGGGTGTCATCAAAAGAGATTACAGCATCGGGCCGCCGACGATTAACTAGTACTAAAGAATTTATTGATACGGAAAGTTTCGACAGCAGGGAATTGTAGACATAACCTGAGGTAGCTTATACGTAGGCCAAATAATATCAAAGAAGTATGATGGGCTCGAAGTAAATATGGGGTTAGCCAATCCAGGAACAGGCTTCAAAGACCTCAAAAACGTTCGCTCGCGCACTGAGAAGCTGAAACCGAGAATTTAGATTAGGTATCCGAGCTTCCAAGTACAGCACAGCATTAGCCACTGATTTGGGCAGACCTAAGCAAAGGCGCAGAGCTAGTCGTTCCAAAACAAACATGGGTTCAAACTTATACCTTGGGCATCCAGAAAAGAGAACGAAGCCGAATTCAAGTATTGACCGTACGTAGGTCTTAAAAAGCGAGCAGAGTGTCCCGATGCATACCATATTTTTTGTTGCTGATTCTCACCAACCGGCCAAGGGCACATTCACCTTTAAGCACATTTTGGGCCTCCAGTCTAACTGTTGGTCGTATATTATACCCAAATATTTTATAGAGCCAACTTGCGGGATTAGGATAGAATTATAGGACAAATAAATCTTAACAGAGGTTACCTGATGGTAATACGAGGACGGCACATTTGTTGACATTTAAAGCTAACCTTAGGCTATCCAGCCAGACTTCCAGAGCATTTAACACTAGCTCAGTCATCACTTTTCTTTTTTCAGTAAACATTTGGCCTTCTCCTCGTCTTCGTGGATTGCGTCGACGAAGTGAGCCCTGCTGCCACACTGTCATTGCTTCACGCCATCAGATGGCGAAATGGTAGGCATTGTTTAACCCATCGTCCTTTTCTTCACCATATCTCATGTGATTCCTTCAAGAGCGGCAGCGGACTGATCGTATACATTTCACTTTGTTGCGGTACCCCGGGACAATGCAGGTCCCTCAATACCATATCCTATCACCGGAACGTGTCTGTGTGGAAACGTATCAGCCGTTGTGCGGTAGGCGGTCAGTCATGGCTGCCGGTGGATTGCGGGACCCCCTCAGTAGTTTCCCCAAGTGCACATGGAGTTGTGAGTGCCTGAAGGTCGACTCGATATCCCCTGTTGGCGTTAAAGTTAAATTGGTTCACAGGAAGGGAAAGGCGCAGTAACTGTCACACTTGCTCTGTGGACACCCTAACCGCGCCGTAAGGGAAGGGAGGAAGGTGGGAATGAAAGGGGAAAGAGAGAAAGAGGAGTCGTAGTGGAGGGCTACGGAGTAATTTCGACCACCTGGGGATCTTTAACGTGCGCTGACATCGCACAGCACACGGACGCCACTTCGTTTCGCCTCCATCGAAACGCAGCCGCCGCGGTCGGGTTCGAACCCGGGAACTCCGGCACAGTGGTCGGGCGTCTTACCACTGCACCACCCCGGCGGGGCCAATGCATATTTTTTTTTCTCTTTTAAATCTCTCAATTCGAAGCACTTTACAGAGGAATGCGACCCAGGTGATTTGCGTGGAGCGATTCTAGTCCGCTCTTAGGCCCTTAACCTCGTTGCGGTACATCGGGATCATGCGGGTGTGTAAGGTCCCTCAATACCATATGCTATCACAAGGGAGTGTCTGTGTGGAAACGTATCAGCCATTGAGCAGTAGGTGGTCCGTCATGGCTGCCGGTGGATTGCAAGATCCCCTTAGTAATTTTATGAAGGCTGATAGAGGGGTCACAGAAAGCGGAGTCAGATGTGCTCTCTGTGCTAAAGGTCAATACCCCCACATCAAGCCATATGCCTGTAGGGGTACCAGCGCAATCCACATATTTTTTCCTTCTAGAGCTGCAGCTCATGCTTCAAAAAAAGTGCACATACAATCAATGCTGTAGATGCTGCAAAGCACGCGCTAGGTTTAGTGTTACCGCGAATGAAGCAGCACATTCGCTGACAGGTTCAGGCAATGCGAAAGAACGTAGCCAATTCATCAATTACCGTGTGACAAGGTCACAACTGTCTCGATCCAACTCAGCAATGATTGGATTCATAATCTTAACTCATCTAACTCTATACTTCAACACATTGAATTAACTGTCGCCGTGTCACAGAGGGGGAGTCGCAAGCGGGAGATATATTGTCGACAAGTTAGTGTGTTCGAATCCCGCAGGGTCACCACTGCCGAAAATCGCAGCGGTTCATAAAAAAAAAAAGAAAAAAAAAGCTACCAGTGCGGCAGCTTCCTAAACGGGACTGCTCGTTACGTGCTTGCGCACATAGCACACGCGGCCCAACTTTATTCTTTTTTTTTTTTTTCAGTCGGCACCAAGGCGCCGCATGTGACCTCCAAACTTAAAACATCCGTGCACCACGTAGGAGGGCACTACAACATTACTACTTTCGCGTCACACCCTAAAAAGCGCAGCTTAACTGACCCCCGTAATTATTTTCACTCTTTTTCATTCCTTCACTCACGGTGCAGTTGAGGCGTCCACCGAGAAGAGCAGTAGTTTATTTGTTTATTGGCACCTCAAAGACTCGTTAGGGGCGTTGCATGGGGGGTGAACTAACAAATCATTTAGCTGCTTCGCTGATGAATGACGAAAAATGCATTGCCTTTCATTTCCCTACAGCCAATTTTAACTCGAAAGGTCAAAGAAAATTGTGCACCGGTGCTGCATCGACCGGGCAATGAATTGCCGACAGGTTGTGTGACGTCACGATACCCAATTTCATGGCCGAATTAGAGGGCGCTACCAACACGGGCAGCTCCGTTCATATCGAAGGGTGAGGTGAGAATCGAACACACCGAGACGCTTGCAGCCACTTTGAAGCCTTGTAGCCTCTTAAAGTCACAAGCATGACTCTGACAGTTGATAATTTTCAGACGGCATAACAGGCATTATTGGTCGGATGTGCGAATTACTCTATGGAAATTGCCACGACACATCGCACAGAAACGATCATTATAATGTACCTCTGACATTTTTTACATAGGCGATAGCGTGATAGAGAGATTTAGTGTACCAGACACGTGCTAACGTGCAAGTATACCGATTTAGGGGTTGCGTCGTTCTACGCATGCGCAGCAGCCACACCTTGTCCCATGCACCCTAGCTACTGTGATGCGAAGCGGGCGTTCGGTAGTACGCCTGCGGTATGCTAAAGCTCTCTATTCATGTAACATGCTGAATACTCTTACGCGTATGTACAGTATAAATCTCATTGATCGTCTATGAACTTGTGTCCACATCAACTTGTTGGTGACAGAAAGGGCTAACGGAGAGACAGCCAGGGCAAATAGTGCGCCTCCGGGAATGAAAGATCAGGCATATGCCCCCGCGGCAAGCGCTATATGCAAACAGGGTTTTTTTGGAGTAAAAACAAGACAGTTGTGACAGTCTGTGGCCCACGTTTTCTTTATTAGGCGTCGAAATGGCAGGCAAAGCAGCTGGTTTCATTACAACACGGTGGTCAATAAATATGATACACGTTGTACAAGACAGGTACAATCTCTACTAGACGGACACACACACTCATGCGAACAAATAATTGCGAGAAAAATGAAAAGATTCCCTGCATTGTGTAGATGTCGAAGCGGTCAGAAAGGCGCGAACACTTTACAAAAGCAACGCATAAACAATAAAAATAAATGTACAATTCAAACAGAACGAAGAAGGTCAGAAATAAGCAAGCACTGAAGTGAGCGAGAATGTTAAGGCTCGTTCCTTTAGTGCTAGTTAGGTATGATTATGGCCTCGAGAATTACGGTTATGCTTACGATAAGCAACAAGACCCTAGCCGTTGTCGTGAGCTACAGACTATACCTAACATACTAAAACACAATTTATACAAAGCTCTCTTTTTTGTTTCTTCTACGTAATCACAGACCACGCATACCTTGTGCGTAGAGCAATAGGCACACGAAGACATGACAATGCCGACTCAGGCAGCCATAAAACGTCCATTATTCATCACGCACGTGGTCAAACAAACAACACCAGCATAGTAATGAGACTCATGGTACACACGGGACTAAGATCTCATTTTCGACTAAAATGCCCACTATAGAAATGATTGTTAGTCCTCGCTATTAAACGCAATGTTTAAGCGATGTAACTGCGGTTGCAATGAACCGATGAGAATATTTCGCTCAGTAATATACATGGTCCCAACGCGTATAACAACAAAAAGTGTAAACAAATGTGCTTGTATATACAAAACAATACCCGGCCTTAATGACAATCGCTGTTCGGCGATAACGGACTCGCTGATGACTTCCATGAACTGACTGGGCTTCATGCTTTACTTTCATAAGAGCTGGCAAGAAATAAAAGTTAAAAAAGAAGAAAAGAATAAAATCAGGCCCTCGGTCAAATGGTCCGCGAAAGATGCAGTTGAAACTTGGTTGAGGATTATTACTTTCATCAACCATACGGAAGGCCGCTGCTAATGTCGATACGAAAAACGGCATCATTAATTGCCAGAGATATCCCGCCTGAAAGCGAAATCTTTTTCTTTTTTTTTTTTTTCGCAGTTGCTTTAAAACAATGTTAGTTTTTCGAGCTGCCTATTTTTGCGGGCCGTGCGACCGGGTTATCGAAACCACTAAGTCGCATAAAAAAAAAAAAAATCGCTCAGAATGCTCCAGAAAGGGCCTTAAGACATTTCCGAAGATCGTATTCCCAGCTCATCTATTTATCTTGTTACCACCGATCGGCACCGCCTTGGATGTCTGAATTACTCACGGCTAGAAAATGGTGTCCTGTACTTACGCTAACATCCAAGGCTGAAAAAAAAAAATGCACCAGCAAGCTCAACTGCTAAAAACTACAAAATGCGACCCCTGCTCTTTCCTCACGCGTTCCGCCTACAACTAACGCAATTACCCAATCCGAGTATGCAAATGAGACCAAACAACACGCAACTGCTACATGAATCCATGACTGCTCTCTATTATTAGGTGAGAGAGATTTGCACAACACACCACACCATTAGTCCATGTTCCAGCTGATTGCTCAATAAAAAGACAAGCTTACTTTTCTACAAGCAGGTGCATCATCACGAACGATGACGGGCACTGGGAAGTGACTCATGTAGGCTGAGTAATAAAAACAATGACAGAATGCGCAGGAGTAGCCATAGTTCTCATTTCATGAAGGGGGGGGGGGGGGGGGATTCGTGACTTCCTGTGAAGGCGACTGTGGCGCCCCAGGGACGCAGCTGTGAGTCACAACTTAAAGAGTCATTCCTTAGGATTCCCCCGTTGGAGAGCAAGGGGCACACCTACGATTATGTCATGGCATTCAAGTGAGTCACTTAGGTACTGTACGTGGAGGTAGCGGTCACCTTTTTAAACGCGGTACGGAAATATTTCCTTCCCCCTTCTTTGTCAAGGAACATTTGGATACGCACTAGAAGGACGATGAGAATCATGGCCTGACGTCAGCGGGTATGACCCAGACTTCATTCACGACAAGCAACGGGCAGTATGAAATCCTCACTTCAAACCTGTCTCGAAAGGGAACTAGTAAACGTAGTGGTGTCGTAAAATTCCTTTTCGCCCTCATATATTAAAGGGGGCGTCGGTTTTCAATCAAATGTACAACTGTCAATACAGGAAACGCGAAGGGATATCACGGCCAGCGCGATGCCCCATTATTCCCGCCTGAGAACAGTGCTAAACCAGCACTCTATTTAACACATCTCACATAACTGGGTTGGGAACATTCACAGCCTTGACTTATATGTACACACTCGGATGTCACCTTCGACGAAACTGCCCTTCAGCGACTACTTCCGTCTCAAAACCACTCGGAAAACTGGGTCGTCTTATCCGGCTGACGTCCATGTTGTCTGGATAGCAGCCCGTGACGCAAACTCGTCGCTGACGTGACGAACCATAGCTTGCCGGAAATGAGGTCACGCAGGCAGGGCCAACGGAAGCAACATCAACTGTGGGTAGCCGCGGGAAGGCAGAAAGACGGACGTCGTGCCCCGTTACGTAGCCCGGTATGCCCTGCGGCGCTTGCAGACGAACACGACGACTACGACGGCGACGATGACTAGGGCCACGAGGACCGCGATGATCACTATTCCCGGGATGGACAGAACGGTGCTTGGAGCTGCGCAGAGGAGAACAAACAAAACACGCGTTAGAATGCTTGCACGGGGCAGACGCCACCACGCCACTTTGCCCGAGCGCCCTGTTTCAAAGATCGTGCTGCCTTCTATAGCTTTAGTGACCGTAGCCGGTGTGGCCCAAGCGGTCTCCACAAAAACTGTTTTGTGTGCATAAGCTTTAGTTTTGGTAGGCCAGATTCTGCACAAACATCTAGTGCTATAGTCTCCTGCTTTAAATATTGGATATGACGGTATACTTTATTTCGTTTTCATTTTTAATGCGGAATCATTACCAGAAGTCTCTATGTCACGCATTTGTTGACCCTTGCCCGGTGACAGAGTTGAAGACGCTAGGACTCCGGTCGCAGCGATCTTCGGCTCTGAAGGGCTGCCCGACAATGTTCCATGCACTGAGGTCGTCGCGCAATAGGCACGACACCCAGTGAGGACTCCGCCATCATCGAAGTCCCTTAATCCTTGCTTCACACCCTCCTCCCGTCGTTCGACGCGCCTATTTTCTAAAACGATTTTATTTTTTCCTTCGTTCTTACATCCCCTCTTTCCCGAAGTACAGCGTATACCAGCACCTTCGTCTTTCCTCCTGCACTCGTCCTCTCTCTCTGTCTACCGCAGGTCGCATACAATTGTTTTTATATCTAGCAGGCGATATCAATCTAGGGCCATGACGACTCGATTAGCTTGCACAGGGCAAATATATTTGCCAGACTATAGTAAATCAAGGATGGCAGACTTTCGCGGCCAAAGACTATTCCTCTTGCTTGATGTTTGCACGAAGAACGAAACACTTTAGCAGACCTAAAGGACTGCGCAAGAAAGTACACTTTGCAAGGGTGGATTCTCTGATGTAAAGCTATTTTGACGCTTTCAGGCTGTCTCCTTTCTCCCAAACTACACCCGCTTTGTTCCCGACCCCCCCCCCCCCCCCCCCCCCCCCCCCCCCCCCCCTTTCTTTCCCACCGTATTCAGTTCGTTAACGTTTTCTGTCTTCCAAAGTTTTCGATATTTCGATCTTTGCGGTGATAGTGGTGATACTTACAGCAGTTTGCTGCCGTCTCGTCACTTCCGTCGCCGCAGTTGTCGATGCCATCGCACCATACCAGGGGCTCGAGGCAGACGCCATTGTCGCACCGACGCCACGACTCTGGGCACTCAGACTCGGATGCTGCACAAACAAGAAGGCAACAATGTAGAAGGACAGAAGTGCAAGATGCCGGGCTAGTTGGTACTGCATAATGAAATAAAACAGCGCAAGGAACGGGACGGGCAGAGCCTGTGTCTTTGTCTCCTTTCCTTCGTGTTTCGTCCCGTTCCTTGCGCTGTTTTATTTCATTAATGTAGAAGGAATTTAGGACCGGGTGGATTTAACTTTACATCGAAGCTTCTCACATACGTATGGTTGCTTGATCGCAGAAAGCCTCCTCAAATGAGCATTGTACGAACTGCGCCGAGTGGGCCAACTCTGACAACCGAGCAAGGCATCAGCTATAGTCGCGTTTTCCGTATACTGCATGGGGACATCAGTATTTGTCTATGAGCATTGTTTAACTTCACACTTCCTTGAGCATGTTTTCTAAATTACGCCCAACATTTCGAAAGTCAGGTCTGAAATTTTTCGCTAACAAGCTCGCAGCATTTTTGTTTTCAAGAGTAAGAAAAATCAAGCTGTAGTAAGTTCGTCGAACTCGTTTGATGTGCAAAATGTTCTAATCTCCCGTATCTTTGTTTTCTACGCAGCCATCACGATGCCGTCAGAGGCAGTGACATCACCCAGAGCTGACGTCACCGCATACCTGATCATAACGACCAATGATACACTCTAGTCACTCGGCACAAGGCAGACTGACCGGGATCTGTGATACACTAGCGGCAACGTCTATCGGCCAGGCACCATAGCAATACTGGCTATACGATGACTCGTTCCATTGGCAAAGGCAACGCCAAGCGCTGCCCTTTTCTCCCCCACCCATCATTTCCAGTTCTCCTGACCTCATGCTGCTACTCGTGACAACTAAGCCCGTCTAGCGCATCTATGCAGATAAAACTGCGTCGTCGTGCGAGCAGGTTTGAAAAGCGACAGGCGGTACCCGCTACGTCAAGTGGCGCTACGTACTACACCTCATAACGATTCGTGCGAAGCATGCGGAGACGCACGCACGCACACACACCGGCGAAGAAGCGAAACGAAAATACGCCCACGCCACTCCTCGACTTCGCCGCTGAATCACACCGCAGGAGCCGATGTCAGAATCATCGGCGAGACGAGGCCGCTGGGTTGCGCAACTGACGAAGTACACACTAATATACACACAAGAACATGCACACACAGCTCTCGACAGCTCTAGGCGTGTTGTAAGGCTGTGCGCGCGCTGCTGTACGCCGCTTAATTTTAGTGCGCCCGTAACACACGCATGGTTGGGCGGTGACGCCCTCCCGAAGCCGCTGCCCTTCGCCAAAGGTGGAAGGCACTTGCTTGGCTCCCCGCCAATCGTTCGTGTACGATGGAGATTGAGGCACCTTTGCATCGGGGATATGCCAGGGCCGTGTGATGGAAGAAGCCGGGTAGACGAAGCCGCACCTTTTGAAATGGAAAGTAGTGGCGGTCGCAGCTGCAGCTAACGCTATACTGCTACTGCCTCTGTGACGGAAACTGGCGTCTCAATATTCCGCCCAGGAGGAGGCAAGTGATGTCTAAACCGCTTGTTCGTGTATCTTCACTTCGTCCTTCGCGGCTGCAGAAACGTTCCTTAATTGAGCCGGTGCAGACATATATAGACATCATGCAGAAGCCCCTCCATGGACGGAAAGAATCGTCAGATTACTCCGTTCACGTGCGAGGGCGAGATCCCTGCTCAGACCACTTCGCGTTTGGTAATATGTGTGCGGCGAATCTTTGTCACTGCGCCACATAACAAACGTCGTTGTTACAAGCATGAAAACTCCAGAAGTGTGATTTAGGCCCATCACGATTGCTTCTGCTCGAGGTTAGACCTGCAATTATTCGGCTGATAGGATCTAGTCGTAGCATGATTAACTTAGCACTTCGTATAGTATATCCATGAGCAGTACAAATCCGCTGAGAACATAACTGTTATCTCATACCTTTCGAGCTAGTAATAAAAAATGTGAACAAGAACGGCAAGCTTCTCTTTCATTTTTCATTCAAGTGTGTCTGAAGAGCTGACACTAATGCGTTTCTACCATAACTGAATTTAATCACCCACCAAAGCGTCTTAATTTTTTAGCGCTAACTACGCATGGTAGTTGCCCCAAAGGCTCACGCACTGGTCCCATACTGCAGATCGTAGCACTGAAGTCATCGATATAAAATGAGAGTACGACGGCTGCAGCAGCGACCATGTGTCCCGCCGCGGTGGCACAATGGTTAGGGCAGTCGACTTCTGTACCTAAGAATGCGGCATAGAATCCCGGCCACTACCACCGCTTTTGAAAAGCAAGGCATCCATCTGCAGCGCGATGTCAGTGTACGTTAAAGAACCCCAGATGGTCGAAATTTCTGGGGCCCTCCACTACGGTGTCTTTTACAGCCTTAGTTGCTTTGGAACGTTCAAAAGCCCCACAAACCACAAACAAACCGTTTCTATCCTGGACGGGAGACAAGAGCTAAAAGCCTCCACTCCTCCACACCTGTTGCCGTCATGCTGTCATGGGTTCTCGCAAGGTTGTGCCCCGTCTTGGCCGACGCCAATGTCGCGTATTCTTGTGCTTGTCTTTCACATTTCTTTAAATGTTTATTTTTCTTCCCTCAGCGATGCTTGCATGTTGTCCCGCTGTGAGAACTTGCGGCCTTGAATATCGCCAGCGCGACACGTGTATTCTCACGACTGCTGCCCACGCAGCTTGTATAAGCCGAGCCGAAACGGCGACACCGCCTCGCGGTAAGCGCAAACGTTCTCTGAGCCTGCAGTGTTTATGCCGCCGTTTTGGAAACAACAACCCACGCTATGACTCACGTGCAGTCAGTGCCACACCGCTGTAAATCTTAAGAAGTATTGGGCGACAAAAAATGCGTATAAAGAAGGCAACTCGAAGTGGGACTGTGTGTGTGCGTGGCGCGGAGATCAGCGAAGGTGGACACTTGTGACCCAACTGTACATGCATAAGACACGAATTCCAGCCTAACACGATATAAGCGAGGCTCAAGCAACTTGTTGCTGGCACTTTATGTGGGCGAAAATATTTGTTTTGTTTTTTTCTTTTACAGACGGATTGTAATTACGAGAGCGAGAAGAGTGTACTTTCAGCTACAACGTACTCTACACCATGATTATCGTATCCTCCTGTTCTTGCGCCTGTGCCTGCAGAGCATGCTTACAAAGACGCGGGTGACATTTATTCTTATCTAAACAACCCTAAACCTACGCCATCGTCGAAGTTGTCTCAAATGTTCAGGCGAAAAATTGGGTAAAATACTGGCCTGCCAGGATGCATTCTTTATACGTTGGAATTTCTGTGTTAAACGAGACAGTACAGGCACACTCACTCTTGTTCACGAATGCAGCGATGACGACGTTGAAGGAGGCCTTTTTGTCGGCGTCTCTGCTGGGCTCCGAGGACCACCAGATGGTGAAACGGTCGCCCTTGGTACGAACCGCGCTTGTCTTGGGGAAGCGGTCTCCGCACAGCCGCTTGCCATTCATGTCGTCCTCTTCCAGACCGTCGAACTGAAGCGGAAAGTAATGAACAGGCGTACGTGTGAGCTCAGCGAACGGTTTCACGCAGTCTTCGTAAATGTAACGTCATTTCGAAAGTATCCATCGAGAGCTCGCGATGACACTGAAATGGACCAGGAACGGAGATGCTCTCCACTCAATGCGTTACGAAGCGTGTCTAGCTACCCCTTTGACGATGAAAGTGCAGCTTTAAAGCTCGGAAGCATCCAAAAATTGTGCCGATTCTCTGCATAACATTTATTCCTAAAGCATCGCTACTATAGCTACTAAAAGCCTCGAATTTAACTTCAGGTCCTGAATCAGGATTCCAGCAAGCTTCTAGAAAGAGTGGAAATCTGACATACAGATGTGCTTTGTACTGGCCCACGCGAACATTACGTATGCGGACTCGAAAGAGCGAAGACGTATACACTAGTTGGTTCTCTATGACCAACGAAAGAACAGCTCGGAAAGAGACATCCAGAGTAGAAGGATGATGCGGTGCCGTGGGCCGCCTTCTCGTTTATTTCTGCGCTCTTTGTGATCGAGTACGCACTCAAGCTGACCGTTTGCAACATGCTTCTAACACATACAGGCAGAACAAACCTTCGTTAAATCGTAACCTGTTTGATTCTTAGTGCGTTCCGCAGTGCAGAAATAAAATGTTATTATGGACATGTTTGCTTAGAGCGTTTCGCATGCAAGATGAACGTGTAGTAACCACTGCCTTGGTCGTAAAATTGTCTGAGCGAATATATTTTAGGAGTCTGGTTCAGTCGGTTAACCACAAAATCAACATTGCGCAGTATAAGTTTTTCGGCACTCTGTGTAGGGGAGGCGACATGGAGGACTCCACCTTGATTTCGTCCACGTGTTCTCTGGTTGATTCCATAGAAAGATAGGGTCGATAATTTACTGGTTACAGGGTCAACTGCTAGGTTCACGGAAGGAGAGAAACTACGCACAAGCCGAACGGACTGAGGAATCAGTGGCAGTGGCAGTGGAAGTGCGTAATCAGACCAGCGCTCCGTTCTTCTGCACTGAGTCTCGTTAAATCTAAAATTCTTTATTTTTTTCGGACTGAAAATTTTGGTTTCGTCCAAGGCACCCGCTTATTCCAGAGGCAAGTAATTTGGAGAAAAATTTGTTCGCCTTGTGGGGGGAAATTTTTACAGAGTTAATTCATTGTATAAGCCTGTGGTTTGAAAAGGACTATTGCCTGTGCTATTATTGATGGCGATAAAACTGCACTAAAAAATCGAAGCCCGATATTTCTTTCGGTTGCTGTACACAAACCAGAAATGAAACGGATATCGCAGTGATCGTTATATATTTGAAGTGCGCGCTTTAGTATTTCGTATAGTACTGCGCCTAAACCTGAGCTGATATTTCTAATGCGGCATGTAGCTTGGGACACTGATCACGCAGAAATAATCATTGAAATGGACGGTCATGAAGTGAATTTCAGCTTTGAGAGTTTAATTACACTCCCAGTGATTAATAGTCAATTAAACACCAGTGTTCTTCCCAGAGTATTCTACACAATAAAATGTCAAAGCAAGGGCGCGCGCTTACCCAGATGAAGTCGACGCAGGTGTTCGTGGGTCCTCGCGGAATATCGATGGAAACGGGCGTGACAAGGAAGCTGTACGACTCGTTGACCGTGCGGAAGCTCAGGCCTGCCCGGCAGCCCCGCTCGTCGAGCCGCTCCTGAAGCGGAGACTTGAGCTTGAAGGAGATAGACTGGGCCTCGGTGCGGGCCTGGTACCGGTCAGGGGTGTTGGACGTCGAGCAGTGGTCCTCCAAGTAGTCTGCCATGCGTACAGAACGAGGTTGAAGGCGATACGACGAGATGGCTAGCAGGTAGTAGTGTGAGCAATTTAGTGGAAGACAAAACCGTATTTAATAACCGCGTACAGTCGTCCACACTATTGTCTAGAACGCTCGAACGGCAGGCGTTGCTGTGTATTTATAAAACTGCAGAGTCCTTGCTTTCTCGGTACAGTTTTTTAAGAAGCAGGGTTTCAAACACGATTCGTGGAAATATGCATGCGCAATAACGTCAGTCTTGGAGCACTAGGAACCTTGCGAATGGCAAAAGTGCCATAGTGCCATGCGCAGTTCTAGCACAATAGAAAGGGCATGGGCGACTTGCTTCCACTCTAGCACAGATGGAAGTACCAATGTCGAATAGTAGGCTGTTAAATCACTCACTTCCGATTGCTAATTTCCTATTGTGCCCAGCTTAGCCCCACTGTAGTTTGCTGCATCTTTTTCGAATTCAAGCGGCCGTTTCGTGTCTGTTCACACTCGATGCACTATATATAGTTCAGCTGACAGCTAACCATTTCAATTCCTCTGTAAATTACTTTCGATTCGATATTTTTTTTTTTGAAGTACTGAGAAATTTAACGTCTATATTTCGGTTCTATGGCCTTTGTAAGCCTGCGCAAGATCAAATAGAGATTACAAAGAGGCGCAAAAAAGTGCACGCTGGGAAGACGCAAGGTGTACAGGGGCGGACAAATGTAAACTGATCAGGCGATTGGCTTCAAACATTTTCACTCATCGCCTAAATAAAATTGCTCGGTTTTATATAACCATCAGGCAGTATGCAATACAATGCGTTTCCTTTTGGACAAACGCTGTTTCTTCAATACCCGATAGTGAAGGATTTGTCCTCTTAGAAGGGAGTGTCGTGCTGCGCTTACTTGCGCCTGCGCGTTTTAAGCATGTTCACTCTGAAGTGACTGCCAGGCGCTAACAGAGCATCGATCTTTTGGCATTGAACACACATCACGTAGAAGAATACCCACACTTTGGCCGTCTCAAGCGGCTACAAACGTTTACAATAGATTTCCCTGAACTCTGGAAAGGTTGTAAACCAAAAACATATTTCAGGTTGACTTGTGAACGAGATGACACCTTTATTCAAGATTTTTCTTTCTCCGAAAACATTACAACGTTTTAAAAATGCTTACATGTCTTATTTTTATTTTCTCCTCGATTACGGTCATCTTATAGATTAAAACACCAGTTTTGCGCTAATTTCTAACTATTTCTTCCGCCGTCTTTCGTGTAATATCGACTTGCATAGTACTATGCATGCAGAATTATATGTCGTGCTGTCTTCGCAGCATTCCTGATACGTCGTCCTCGCGCTTTCCTCTACAGGCAAAGTCTATCCCAGTCGGAAAAAACTGCAGAGAATGTTCTGATGTTACGACAGAATTTCTGTGCGGTTTTTGCCAGGAAACCTGTTGTGACAACAGAGCATTCTGTAGCAACATCAGAAATTTCTGTAGTTACGACAGAAAAGTGCTACAGAACTACAGATAGCAGAAATATACTACAGAAAAACTACAGAACTACAGAAAAGTACTACAGAACTACAGAAAAATCTGATGGTTACGACAGAACTACAGGATATTTTGTCGTATTTTTGACACAGTTCTGTAGTTTTTTCGACTGGACAATTCTCTGTTGATTAAACTTTTAGTCATTGAAAATATAGGTGTAAACGAAATGGTTGCAAGTAATTTTCTAGAACGAAGCTTCGTGACGTTATTAAAAATTATGAGGGACGACTAAGCTCCGCCTTTAAGTGTATACCGCGATAACGTAGGCTTTCACTCCACGCATAAAGCTTACCTGCGTGGCCTAGGGGTAACGGAAATGCAAAGAACCTGGTAGGATGATTCTGACATCACTCTCTAATATGAAAGGCGAAAGCCGAGTTGGCGGCTCCTACTCAGTGTAACGTCACAACATTCAGCACAAATATGTCTCTGGGAGTCCATACTGAGATTAGTGGAAGAAAGATAGATTTTAGTAAGCGCAGTTCTCCATAAAAAGCTCTAAAACCGCATCGCATAATCTCCATCGTAAGAGATACCTCCTTTTTCACGCTTTTCTTGCGACTAGCCACGACATCTGCACAATATAAGTACAAAGCTTCCGCGCAGAGGCATAGAAACGAAATGAGCGTTGCAACAATGTTTTTTCTTTTGGTAATATGAGTAGCAAGAAAGAATCCAAACTCACAGTCAGTGTACGGAGTGATCTCCACCGCCGCAGACAAAAGCACACAGCTGGCCGCCACCACCAACGTGTAGAGAACGTAAGCCGAAGTCGACTTCATGATGCTTCCACAAAAAGTTGGACGATGTACAAATAACGACACGACGGCAGAAACCGCAGATGATGTACTGCAGCGGAGCACGATCTCAAATATTCGAGACGGGAGTACACCAAGATCCAACCTCAGCCGAGAACACCGGTGTATCTGACAGGAGAAGACGCTCGCACCGCTACTTTAATAAAGCTCGCGCCGACGACGATGAACGAGAGTGAATCGTCCACCGAGCGCGCGTGAGGAGGTGCGGCGATGTGTGAGTAAACCGCACACGTAAGAGCCTCTCTCGGCTAGGAAAAAGCGAGAAATAATAAAAATTGACGAAGCTATAGTAGCGAGTGGAGAGTGAGCAGACGAGAATGAACAACACATATATCGTCGTCGTCTGCAACGCAGAATTAGTAATTATCGTCTGCTCCGAAGAATGGACGATGCGCCAGCAGGTGAAAGAGAGTTCGTCCGCTACGTAAGGAGAGGGAGAGAGGGAAACGGACAAAGCGCGTGCCACGATCGGAATTTCTTTTTCCTTCTGTTTCTCTCTCAAAAGGTGAGGGAGTGGCACACCCTGAACGCCAGCGCGATGTATCAGCGCCACCAGCCTCTCTCAGCGGCAGGCAGCTCGCGTAGGTGTT